>CABFWB010004647.1:0-36926 GCA_902151455.1 Timema bartmani
GCTCAGTGGTAGAGCATTGGCGTACTAAGCCAAAGGTCCCGGGTTCGATTCCCGTGTCCAGGTGTCATTTTTCAATTTTCTGTATTTAATAGATACATATTGGTGTGAGCTAGTGACCGGTGCTTCCCCTAGTGTCGTCGGACCCAGACGCATGACTCAAGGAGGGTTTAGAAACTATTCAATACTAAAAACTAGTTTTTACTGCCACATAACACGTTACAAACCTCAAAGAAGATTAACTTTGCTGTTTATTACAAGTGCTATTTGTGGGTTACTCGCAACAATGATCACGTTAACTAAGTTATCAAACTCATTATGGTCTGATTTGTTTGACACGGATAAAATGGATTTCAAATCTCGACCAAAGATAATAATGGGCTTTTTTCCGAAATAATTATTCCTCCCAGCCCCCCTTCTACACAAATACTGGTGCAGTTCCTCAAATTCGACCTTCCTTAATCATATCCCGTTAGTGTATATACGCGGATAATCTGGACGAGAAGTGCACACATAAAAAAGTAGGTTTACTTCGAATATCTGATTCTGAACCAATTTTGAACTCAGGATAAATTTGTTGAATAAAAAAAAACATAGGAATTTGGAATTCTGAAACGAAAGAACACAGCTAGCATACTTGAATAGAAGCTAATAGTATTTCTTATCCATTTCAAGGTCACTACTACCCCCACTCTCTACATCCCTCATATTATATATTGATATCTCGGATACATTTCAAGGTCACTATTACCCCCACTCTCTACATCCCTCATATTATATATTGATATCTCGGATACATTTCAAGGTCACTATTACCCCCACTCTCTACATCTCTCATATTATATATTGATATCTCGGATACATTTCAAGGTCACCATTACCCCCACTCTCTACATCCCTCATATTATATATTGATATCTCGGATACATTTCAAGGTCAAAGATAACCCAACCCCTTTCAAATTTATTAATTGGAATAATACACCTTTCTTAGATTGATTGCATTTTCAATCAATAATACTCAATTCTAATATTATTGAGTTTTACTATTTATTAATCAGTTGCGATATAAATTAATCAAGCCCTTGTATCAAATAATATTGCCACTTTATGTCCCATCTCCACATGGTCCTTCCACCACATTTACACAACTACAGCCATTCAACATTATTAAGACTTGTCTTATGGTCCAAGCATTTTCTCTCTTTCCACTAACTCCTTTCAATAAAATAGTTTCTGTTTTTGATCCTATTCTAATTGTGACTTATGCCCTTCGTTTCCCCATCATATCCTTATTATTGCCATTCAACATGTTTAGACTTGCCAAGATCTTAGATTCGGGAATCACCCCTTCCTCCCACCCACTTTTTTATGGGTGAATCCACTGGTTTTTTAGCACCAAGTCTTACTATCCATTCGAGTTATACGACTATGTACTAATTACACTAATGTGCTAGGGATAAGAAAGGTTACATTTATAGAAAGTGTACACGCACTTGCGTGGATTAAGAGTGGAAATAAATTAGGAAAACTTCCCTCAGAAGACCCAGCTGGGGTCAAACCCCAATTTCCCCGCCTTCGGCAGTCTAGTCTATTGCGAGAGTTGCGCCTTAGACCATGCGGTCACCGAAGGGGTTTTTAGTTTATTAAATTCGAACAAGTCTTGTCCTACTTTGAAATGGTTATATATTTTTAATAGTGTTTTATTTTATCTCTTATTTATGAGCTACAGTACTTGATTTAATATGAGATTAGCTCTTGAAAAGTACTTGATATATTTTAATGTGTACGCAGATGAGCGCAGTGATGTAATTATTTCATAATAAAAATATTAATAAAATGAACAATTAATATGTGTGAAATATCATTTTCGAATAAGCGTTTATATTTTTAATTTCTACTCGGTGGGGGTTTATTGATCAATCGAATGCATAATTTAAGTAAATCATTTTATTTTAAGTTGTTTTTAAAAATATTAATCAAACAATATATCAAAAGGTCTTGCTTCAAGGTGTTTTACTCCACTTACAGTATCCTTAAACTAATGTAAATATTGGCTAGTAAGGGAAGGCAGTAAGACCTGTGGCGCACACAAAATATGTAATTAGGTAGGGTATAATCCGATCGGGTAGTAAGATGGGTTGCTAAATATATATATAGTACGATTTTGGTAGGAAGAACAGTAAAAGTTAGTTACTAAAGTTACTAAAACAATTTTAATATATTCATGCATCAAGTCATGTTATCTGAAGCTGTCACTTTTGATAGATATCGTCAATACCTATAAAATAACACAAATAATAAAGTGAAATCTTATCAGTGTTGGCCGCAAAAAAATATGTTTGAATTTTTTCATAGTGTTCTTCCAACCAAAATCAGGGTATAGCTGTGTATGGAAGAAGGTCAAACTCAACTTCATTATGATTACAATCACAGTCCAAAAGCTTCTAGATGCATTCAATTAAAAAAACCTATAAAGGTTCACTTCAATTAATTTATGGAGAAATTCAATTTATCGGAATTTACCTCTCGAGGCCCACTCTAAAGATAAATAACCTGTAAGGGAGTTTTTTTTAAAAAAAACCTCTAAATATCTTCTAAATACATCAAATTTTCAAAAATTTGCCGAGAACCACACCTAATAGCATCTAGGGGTAATAGTATATGGGGCTATATCCTTGTCACACTTATTGATCATTTATTTATTTGATTTAACAATTAAGCTATTTATCTAATTCCTGCCAAGACAGATTGGGTCACATTCTTACTTTCTTGCTATTTTACAGGTAGAGAAAGTATTGTGATCGTCAAACAAATCGAACTTAAGATTTTGATGAATCTCGACGTTTCATGACCCCCCGAATACGAAAAAGTTGTTTTTGATATTCCGTCTGTCTGTCTGTACCTCCAACTAGAGCCTAAACTATTTTATCTAATGGTATCTAGGGTTTTCATAAGGTTGCCCCGAGGAGTTTTAGAAATTGGATATCTAACTCTAAAATTAAGGGTAGTTTACTAAAGGGCAAAAAGATAAAAAGTCGATTTTGATTAATTTCAACATTTATAAATATTCCAAACAAAATAGCTACTCTCAATATTTCGGCAAAATGACTTTAAGGGCTCCGGTCTGATGATAAAAAATGAGAATTTACTCATATCTCCGATACTATTTGAGATGATAAATTACTTATCATTACAAATATGTAGATCTATTTATAATACAAATATTTTATTCGAATCATATTTTTATAAAACCAATAAACTTTCAAGCTATTTGCCAATATTTATATTTTTTAACTTTTAGAACACAAAAGGTCAAGTAATGCGACCGTAAAAAAAAATCTAACCTGAAATGTTGATGGATGTCGACGTCTCATTACCCCTCGAACCCTAAAAAGTGGTCTTTGCAATGCATGAGTAATTTAGTTAAGGGCGAAAAGATAAAAAAAAATCGATTTTCTCAAAATCGGCTTTAACGATTTTGATTAAAATTCGTATCTAGGCGTTGATTACGATTATAAATAAACTGGCTATTTTCCTTTTCCCATGAAAGTGACTTTTAGGGTACTTTACAGAAGCGGAAATTTTCGTATCTTCGCAAATATTGGAGATACTAAATAACTCATCATTACAAAATTGTAGTACTATTAAAAATAAAAAACTTTTATATAAAATATATTTTTATAAAACCAGAAGTTTCTGAGATATTGGCAAATATATTAATACAGTTTTGTGAGCTTTAGTTGTAAAGAAATACTAATTAAGTTTTAACACAATAATTCTCCAATGCCTAAGAGTCATTAAATATAGGTCTCTCAAAATGTTTATGTTATTTTCCCTTAAACCTCTTAAAGACATGTTTGTACAACAATGCTCTATCTCTATTTTAAACTAAATAGTCAATATTTACATTTTTTATTGGTCAAAATTTATAAATGAGGAATTTAATAGCAATGCGATGACATGAAGCTGTGCAATACCTAATAAAATTTCGAAAATTTTAACCTAAAGTCGAAATTTTAATACAAAGTGTTGACTCTTGTGGACCCGATATTGATCTTTTTTATCGGTCCAAACATACAAATGAGGACGTTAATTCTTTAAAAATAAAATTATAAAATTTAAAACCGGGACTCAAAAATTGTTTTACATAAATAAAGTATAATTTATGCTTGGGTTTGCTAGTGTATTATTATTTCGTTTCAAATATATTACGAGTTTTGAGTAAATATCTCCATTTTTAAACAATAGAGCGAGAAAGTCCTTGCGGATTTCCGTACCATTTATTTCTTTCATTCTCTAATTTTGTTAAATACGTGTTTTCTAATTTTATTCTTGCGTCACATTTGTAACTCTTACAAAGGTTAATCACCATGTAGACTTATAAATTATTACTCTGCGAATTCATATGGACGAAAAAAATTATAAATCATACTTTCATTTATGCAATTAAAATTGAAGGAATATTCACAAATCAAAAGACAAGAATCACAATTAAAATGGTATTATAAAATTATAAGTTACAACAGATTATTGATTGTGGATCTGATTACAATAAACAACTAGATATTTATCACGTAAGGCGTGAATCGCTTCCGGTTATCGCTTAGAACGTTCTTGTACATTGAAAAGCTCCTCTATACATCAGGGACAATACTTGTCTTTGTAGGACTATACTCTTGTCACTTCTGTCTTCACCTTGAAGAAATTGGCTGATCTTTGCCAAAACACTGAGGCCTGCGTTCCTTTTCAATCTGTTATGAAATGTATCTATCTGCCTTGGCTCTCCCAGTTGTAGCCAACACAGTACTATCTGATTATTTGTAGAACAGCTCCAAAGATTCCTATGGTTGTAAACCTTGCGTTTCAAGTTTGTTGATGGTGTCAGGAAGTGTTCTATAGTGTGCCTGAATGAATACAAGAACATTCTGCAACTCATTCCTCTCCCAAGCGCTGATTGCAGATTTTATGCTAGCTGCATCTTCAGGATTCAGCTAACTCGAAATATACAGCCGTCCAATCACAACAATTTCTCCCGTTCCTTTCTGTCTCAATTGCCGCTCTCAAATTCCATCACCGAGAATAATGGTAAAGGTTGGACAGCTCGACCAATGACCATGGTTGACATTTGCGCTACCGACCCGAATCACTGTACATGGTCAGTTGTAAAATATAATACATAAATGGACTTGAACTAACGTCATCTGCTAGATTTTTTCTTGACAATTTAGGAAATGTTCTTTTTAAATAATTTATTTGCGCAAATATGCATTTATATCTGAAATTTTCATTAATATGCATTTAAAACTGGGTAGTTTTGTTTGGTATTGCATGAAATAAATGTCTAATGTCTATAGTGTGACATTATAGACACTACCCTTGGTTATTTAATAGTTTTCAAACATTTTTAAGTGTAAATATTATTCAAATACGAGCACATGGAGTTTGGTAAGTTAGCCAAGAATTACGTATTTTCACATGTTTTTAAAAATAAAAACAAACACGGCATCTGAACTTTCTACGAAACTATGAGGACTTTGAAATAATATATATAAATAAACAATGAGAGGTAATATATTGGACACTTACCAGTGCAGGTTAATTAATACTTTCAATTTTCATCGGGATGGACAATATTCATAAACAGTGTTTTCGTACAGAGGCCATTGTCTTTGTTGTGTTTAAGCTAACAATTAGGAGAACTAGAGCGTGAGCGAGAAGATATAGACCAGACAAGAGAGAGGGAATCTTGTTGACATATAAACGCCACGAGCTTCCAATTTCATGGTCCATTAATTTAAAAAGATAAGTTAATATCTTATATCGATTCGATTCTATTTTCAAATTATTTCCGCTTTTCCATTATTATTTCTTACCTCTACAATTTAATATCAGTTTAAATTTACATTTTTAGGAGTAATACTATTATGGTGAGAGCTCACCTCTTCAACTCCACTAAGGACCGTTTTTAATTATCCCCGGCGGAAGTGATCTGGCTCATTTTGCATTTTTATCGACGTTCTCTTAATCTTGGCGTCGTTTTAAAGATGTCATAAATCAACAGTTGAGAATTTTATCACAAGCGTAAATATTCTCAAAATGATACTAAAGTTGAAAGTTAATGTGTCAACAGCTAGCCCTGGATCTCAACTAGGGCTGGGAATGTTTGTGAAAAGAGTTCATAAATATTAACTGTATTATGAAGATTTTCATTATTCAATAATTTTTTATAGTATTTTTTTTCATCAAAAGACCAACTCAATGGGTGAGATGTTTCTATTTTTATCTGAGATGTATCCCACAACATTTGAAGTCATCCAAGAACATCTTTTACTCTAAATGTTTACGAAATATGAACTGATTTCATCAAAGCTTTTTCTATATATTGATATGAACAAGTTTACAATTTAAATATTTCATTTTTGTCAACTTTCATTGTGAAAATTTTAGGCGATGTTAAACTCATAATAATTGATTATTAATGTCTAAAGAATTTAATTTTCTTTTAGTGTCAATATTGTAAATTAAATAATTAGGAGCATGATGAATTTTGGTTTACTTGAAAACAATATTTTTTAGTTGCATTTAATTTGTTTAAAAATAAGTTTCTCTCAACATTGATAAGTGAACAGTGCTCCCAGATTTAAAATTTATTATAAAAAGTTTGACATATATTGATGTTTTTACATTTCAAGTATATTAATTACATTACCTTACAAATGAAGTTATCGTAGCTCCACAGGCAGATGATGTTGTTTAACATAAGAAAACTGATAGAAAAATATTTTGAAATCTCTGGGATATACGTTGAAGAAAAAATTAGTGTTATTTTATAACTGAGGGATGAAGCATTTTTTAATCATTCCTTACCAAATTTAAATTACCTTAATCATTTACCACTCAAATAAATATTTTACAAAATTAATGAAACAAGCATTCCTATTCAACAACAGAGTGAATACATGCTACCTCATTGTTGTCTACCTCTAACCTAAGAATACTTACTACTTCCTTCTACCTCTATTAAGAAATGGAAATACTTATCAGAAAACTGAAAGTGGTAAATATATTACGTAGCTTATACGATAAAAAATATGGACTTGAAGTTGTGTGATGTTATTTTTGGTTAAAAGAGTTACTTATAATATAAATCTAATAGTCAGTTGACTCAATTCTTCAAATATATAATAACGTTGACAATTTTACTGTTTGTTTTAAATTTCATTCACAACTCCTAAAGTTTCGAATATTCATTATATATTCATTTACAATTAAAATATATATTATACATATAATCTACTTACCTTTATTTCACTATATTAAATCATCTTTCTTTATTTTATTCATAAACTGCCAACCCGCCATGTTTATAATTTTTGTTGGTCAGTGATTTTGACGCTTTATGCTTTAGAGAGTGGTTTATTTCGGAACTATTATGATATTTATTTTATGTTCTTGGACGCTTATAACATCTGGCTGTCATTTGAAGAACTAATTGCCCCAGCGGAAGAGATTATTATTCTCGTTTTGGTGTTTTGGAGCCAAATTTAAATTAATTTTAAAGATGACTTATGTTCATATGTCAAAATTATAATTATCTTTATAGTAATACCCTCAATATTTAAATAGTTAAGATTGTTTGTTTTATTCTTTGTTATAAATCCCGGTGAATGTTTTCTCCTAGGCCAGAGATTGATTATTTAAAAACAAAAAGAACGTGTTTGTGTTTTGTTTAAGTTTTTGTTGTGACTCTAAAATTGGCTTTGGAAGCGTGAGGAAGGACCCGATCTGGGGATCCGTGAATTATATTTTTTTATGGTTCATTGTAATTCTTATCATCCAAAACTTCTCTAAAATGAAGTATTAACCTGTGAGGAAGGTCGAGTTGAAGTTAGCAAGGAAGATTTTGTGGAAATTTAAGGCCCTGAGTTAAATGTTGACGGAGCTTTGGGTCAGCATTTACAAGAGCAAGGACATTTTCGAGTGAGATAAAATTCATCTGTAATCATCCTGTTATGGATTTAAATAATTAACTATAATACTTAAAATTATTAAAGAAGGACAAATAACTTCAGTTTTCAGACCAGAATTATTACCGTTTGTCCACCTAGGAACAATATTTTTGTTTATTAAAGAATCATAGCATTATTGTTACATGTTATGAGGGATAGTTTTTGTTGTTGTTAAAATCCTGTTATTTTGCTTAAAGAAGTATTCCTGTGTCATTAATTATATATGTATATTCTTTTATCCTCACAATTAAAGTGAGAGTTTAAGATTTTCAAGTATTGCTTGACAATACTTCTATTAATTTTATAACATAGGAGACATGCCTTAATAGGTAGGGTTTATTTAAGGACATCGTTTACATCAATAATTACAATCACTCTTTAAATGTAATTGTTTTTATTTTTTTATTTATTACATCAATGTATATTGTATTTTTTTCTTTTGAACTTACATCCCATGTATAGTTATCCTCATTAGATTGGATGTCCAGAGCAAGAATAATAACCTGCTTCAGGAAGTTTTCTGTTTTAAGTGTCCAACTTAGTCAAAACTTTAGGTAAAGTCCAGGGGTCTTGAGAGAAAGGGTTTTCGTCTTATCGCTGAGCAGTTTATAGGGTTAAAATTTGTTTAGTAATAAAAATCTACCTACTTCTCAAAAATAAAAGTGGTTGGTAGTTGGCGCCCAACAACATTATTATATATATAATAAATTAAAATTCATTTGGATATTCAAAAATTAATAAATAATAATTAAAATAAAAAATATATATACATATTTTATGATTTTTCATCACAGTTGATTAGTCTAAAGAATCTGGAATTATATCAACCGTCAATTATTATTTAAGTTTACGTCCGAATGATTTTGCCCTACACAAAAAAACAACAGATTGGGACATGTCTAAAAATGGAGACGTACAGGTTAATGCAAGAACGCGCTATTTTTAAGTTTGTACTCCACTACACATGGTGCTTATTTTGTCGAGGATTACGATCGTAAATCAATCAGTGCAAAATATGAATTATTTTTAAAACGTTCATGATCTTATAATAATAATAATAGTAATAATAATAATAATAATAATAATAATAATAAACAACTCTTCTAGCTACAGATTTCGATACTCCATTCGGGACCATATTGAATGCTCTAGAGTAGTTTATGTCCCGTATCAAAGTCAAGGATTTGCGCCGACTAAAACTACTTAATCACTATAGACATTCCATTCCACATATAGGAACTGTACGAAAACATCATAATACCTTTCAAAATATTCTAATCTTATATGTAGGATAAAAGTACTATCTCACCTTGGTATGTAATCTTAGGATTTCAAACTGGGCGTAGAGATATCGTAGCTTGAAGCCCTTGTTTATTCGATCACTGCGATTTAAAATAATGAAACGGTCCAAATCAAAGATTAAATATATAGGCCTAATCATTCTGACTTTAACGAAATTGTTGAAGAAAACAATTCTTTCAAGGCCGTATCCATTATATGGAATAGAAATTAAACAAAATAATATTCATGAAGTGTGTAGGAACTACCAACATATATAAGAGAAAGAGAAGCCTTGGGAGACGTTGGCACTACTTATTTGGTAGCATTTCAACACGTGTTTAATACAAAATAATTGCCAGTATTTGTGGGCACGTGGATTAAATGTCAATCTTGTTTGGTCTTATTTGCCGGTGAAAAATTCGAATTCCAGCCAAGTGTAATGAGGATATATTTTTCCTAAATATTTACCAGTTTCCCTATATGCAACTGCATACAAGTTCTCTCTAAATTTTACCTACCTCATTTGTGTAAATTTACATAGCGCCTTGACCACAGGCGCAAATAAATTAATAATATTAAGTATTATATATTTATGTGCTATTTTATTTTAGGTAAAACAACACACTGAAATCTATTCTTAGACCACTTTGACTTGCAACCATGTGTATCTTCAGCACCTTATGGTCATTTTCTTACTGGATCACCATTGTGATCATACTAATTTACGTCATCCACCTAGTCGCAACATGGAACTACGATTATTTCTCGAAAAGGAACATCCCGTACTCGAGACCAGTTCCATTTCTAGGAAGCATGACACCTCAACTATTTGGAAGAAAGTCGAATGCCGACGTAGTTTGGGAACTGTACAAAAAATACAAAGGACACAGACTCTCCGGATTTTTCCAGTTTCACAAACCAATCACGTTCATCAATGACTCTGAGCTGATTAAAATGATTATGGTCAAAGATTTCGACCATTTTGTTGACCATGAAACTTTGATACCATCTGAAGTGGATCCACTTTTTGGTGGGAACCTTTTCTTTCTTAAAGGTAAGTGTTGCTTGAGTCACTTTTAAAAAAATAGTTGTATCACAAAACTTTATTTACTTTTGACGTGTCCGATCGTAAATACCTAAGTCCATTAGATGATAGAGTCGAAGGTTAAAATGATCTATTTAGATAATATGGTATATTTAACTATATTCTACTATTTTTTAGTACCCGTTTAGGTTATATATACGCAAACATTAATTAAATTAATTAAACATGGACGAGGAAGGTAAAATTTAAGAGTGAATGCGCCTGCATTAGAGGGAAGAAATACTGTGAAAATATTTAGGTAAAACCATCCCCAGTTAACTTGACCAGGATTTACATCTTGCTTTCCCCGTCAACAGCAATCTAGTCTAAAACAAGAGTGACGTGTTAGGCCATGATGTCATCAATTCGGGTGTCTCCTTTACTTTTCCTTACTTGGTGAGTTTGGAGAGTTTTTCCTAATCTAAATCATTATTTAAATTTTACTGTGACTGAATACAATTAAAAAACTCAAACCTTAAGAAAACCAAAATCAATTTTTAAATTTTAGAGCTGATCACGGTGCAGACGAATCATCAGTGATGAACATTTGTCCCCCAAATATCACTCAAGACCACATTATTTTAAAAACGCTTAGGCCTAGAAAGATGAAGTAAAACTATGAGTAGAGAATATATAATTGACGATGGGACAAATGCTTAGGCTAAGATTTAAACCAGGCATACGTCTTGAAATTCAAAAAAATCATTGACCAATTATAGACATTAAAATTGCCACTGAATTCCTCAATCGAAAAATTCTACAAAAATAACCTTGATTTTATATATTCTCTCTATTTTCTTCCTTTCAAAGAACATTCCTGGGTGCGTTGCTGCAAATAATTGGTGAGATACGAAGATTTAGAACCGTTAGCTTAGACCTATAATTTTTTCTCTTTCATCCCCTATTCCTTTCTATAGTTTATCTGCCTTATGAAACGATAGGTCAAATGCACCAAATAAGTTGATAGGTAGTTGTTCAAGGGAAAATATCGGTATTAGCTTACGGCTCCAAGTAGGTCGAGAGCAGGTGGGGTACAACATATTTTTATTACACTGTAAATATAAAATGAAGTGCTAAAAACCTACTCATAATGCGATTAGCACCTATAAACTCGATAGCAGAGCTGAACAAACAGTTTATGGCCTTCGGGTCACACTAGACTTGGTCTACGTCGACGGGGAGGTTCATACACCAATCCTGGTTTGGTACACTGGGGACTAGTGTCAAAAACCTTAGCTCAGTTAAAATCTCATTTGTAAACTGAGATAAGGGTCGTTTCCTCAATTTTAGCTATGGCTGCGTAAGATAGTATTGGTAGCATGTCAGCTTCAGCTTTCACAATGATTATTTTACGACAAAGGGTTTGAATGTTTGTTTTGTTTTAGAGCTGAGCTAGTTTGTAAATCCTGTATTTATTTAAACAAAAGGTTCAGAGAGCATACGCTAAATATCTATTTTAATAATAAACCAAGCCATCGCATCTATTTAGTAACCTGTGTGTGTAGGTCAACGCTGGCGTGACATGCGTAATGCATTGACCCCTACTTTCACATCCAGTAAGATGAGGAGTATGTTTGTTCTGTTGAACCAAGTTGGTCAGCAAATGGCTGAATACCTGCAAGATCTACACAAAATACACGGTAAGAACTTACGTCATATTTAATTTCATATATATAATTTGAAAACTTTCCCAAATCTACAGGACATATATTATTTTACTTTTCCGGTAACCCTATAATAGTAGGTTAAACGTCCAGACACAGGGGATGGACAGCAGTGTGTCACTGTGAAATATGATTTGTTTATTTTACCTAAAATTGCTTGTGCTGACAAAGAAAGAAGTTATTGCTATAACAACTTTCGAAAGGTCCAATACCTTGTCCAAATTGAGCCTTCCAGCATATCCTATATGCAGCTTCCTTTTTTAGATTCTGAAACTTAATTTTATTCCCTTGTTTAGGGATATATCCATCTGTCACATTCGACTTATTCCTTGTCCTCTTCCTCCCTTACACTCTGCCTTCTATGACATCACTCAATAAGCCATTTCTTATAAGAATGTGACCCTTTATCTGGCCTTTCTTTGTAGAATAAACTGCAAAGTGGTTCTCTTTACATTGACACTTCTCAGAGATTTTGAATTAGTCATCCGGTCTGCCCACTTTATCCTCTCTATTTTCTTCCAGCTCCAATTTGTGAGGTTCCACATTCTCCAGCCACTGATTTCCCACCGCAATTTTCAGTAATGATTCTCTCTGGGATATTCTCATTACGTTCGACTACTTGAGGTAAATGTTCATTACAGACATTCATTCAGTTTCAACTAATTTGTTTATCATAACTTGAAGACCTTCTTCTTCCTGGTATACTAAGCTATATTCGAAGTTGATTGTACTTATCCCCTAAAAATCTCCAGCTCCAACCACTAAAGCTTCCTTAGCAAGCCACTCTATATAGATTAGAAAGAATTAATGATAGTAACACCCCTGCCTTACTATTCTTTCTATCTACAAGCTATTGATATCCCCTGTATCCATTATTAGTCATTGCTTCATTTACAATTTTCTTATCATTCTTGTTTTTTTATATCTATCTACATTTCTTATTCTAGTTCTAATTTTATTTTTCTGATCTATTGTTCCTATCATATTCGTCTATGTATAGCTCCCATATTTCTATTAACTCCTTCTGATCATTCACTTCCTTTCCTATTGAATCTTCTATTTCTTGTGTTCAAATTCCGTTGCTTCCTTTTTATGTAATCTTTAAATTGAAAAATTACACCTGGACCCGGGAATATAGCCCGGGACCCTTGGCTTAGTACCACTGGCCTCTCCAGGAGCCGTGCCGTGCCCATATTTTAAGGCAGTTTATTCATCTTGGCTTACATAATTTCATGTCTGCTGATTATTTGTAATCCATTATCTCTTTTTATTTAATATTTATAACCCCTTCTCCAGCCCTATCAGTCTTTCTTCGTGGCTCCTTGTTCAGTTTTCTATAGTGTTGTCTTCCTTTTTATATGCTTATAACACCCAGATGTTTACGTGGTCTATTGAAATCCTCGAAGCAGTATTTGTTAACCATTTTAGAAAACATTCTAAACAAGTTGAAAGTAAGGAGTGGATTTGATTTAGAATTTAAGACTTAGATATATTGCTCAAAAATATATTGAAAAAATTGATTGATAAAATTTGTTAAGTTAATTGAGGTGATAAAATATAATTGCAGATTAAAATGTATAATTAGGTTAACTTATAGTAATAACACATTGTCAAATAATAAACATAACACATTTAATAAATAATTCATCATGCATTTAGCAATGTATAAGGTGATGGATGATAAGTCTAAAATACATGAAAACACGTTAAATTTTTTTTAAAACTTACAGATAACAAAATAAGTTAAGACAAAACACTGTTCAAGTTCATGTAAGTTCAGAATTCAAATCATAAAAATTTTGAGTTAAAAGTTCTGCAAATAGGTTATGATTAAATGATTGAGTATTAATATTCAATGACTTTAAGAAATGCAATATTTAATGAAATATTGTTTAAAGTATAGATAGGTATTAGAGTTGACAAGTATAAAATTTTAATGTATAGGTTAACCAATTTGAAACGGATATAATTGATGTAGATAATTTTGTAATATTCTAAGTCTTATCTGTTATTTCTTGTCCCATTACTCCTTTTGCATTTCCAGCATTGAAAAGATGCTGGCATACTCAATTCGACATGTTTCGACACTTAGGTGTCATAATCATGGTAAAAAAGTCGTGAAGGACACTAAAGTAATGCTGGAAATGCAAAAGGAGTAATGGGACAAGAAATAACAGATAAGACTTAGAATATTACAAAATTATCTACATCAATTATATCCGTTTCAAATTGGTTAACCTATACATTAAAATTTTATACTTATCAACTCTAATACCTATCTATACTTTAAACAATATTTCATTAAATATTGCATTTCTTAAAGTCGTTGAATATTAATACTCAATCATTTAATCATAACCTATTTGCAGACCTTTTAACACAAAAGTTTTATAATTTGAATTCTGAACTTACATAAACTTTAACATTGTTTTGTCTAACCTATTTTGTTATCTGTACATTTTAAAACATTTTTAACGTGTTTTCATGTATTTTAGACTTATCATCATCACCTTATATTTTGCTAAATGGATGATGAATTATTTATTAAATGCTTAATGTTTATTATTTGACAATATGTTATTACCATAATCAATTCTTTCTATATATTTTTGAGCAATATATCTAAGTCTTAAATTCTAAAGTATTTGTTAAGCTATGTAAATAAAAACTTTTACGCAAAATGATGCAGCTATTAGATTACATTAAAATGTTAGAAATATAGAAAGAGTTCCTCCAACAAATAATTACTTTTGTTTTAATATGGTCACAATAGGAAATTCTAATATAAATGAGAATTGTTTAAGTGGCTTTGAAGTTTAAGAATTGCCCTTTCAATAAGATATACAGTCCTTAGAGGATACTTCCCTTCAATTAGGTGGGGCCCTTGTTAATTACCTATTTTACAAAAAAAAAAAAAAAAAAAAAGTTTAAACAGCTCTTTACACTTTTTCTTTCAGACAAAGACGTTCATACTATGGATATGAAGGATTTTTTCACAAGATTTGCCAGTGACGTGATCGCCACAGCAGCTTTTGGTATCAAAGTGAATTCTATGAAGGACCCGACTAACGAATTTTACAAGGCAGGAAAACAGCTCGCCAATTTTGAGGGCTTAAAAAATTTGATTTTACTCGGCTACTTATTCTGCAGCAAACTTATGACAGTGAGTTGAATTTCAAACAAAATATAGTTATGTTTTACTATTTGATAAAAAAAGCTCATAATTAAATATAACGTTTTTTTTAGTAAATTATTACACTCAATATTTTAACATAATCAAAGTGTTACTTAGAAAACAAAATTATTTAATGGATAGAAAAAGTGTAGGGGGTGTCAAAAAACTAATCAAAACCTGTGAACATATACTAGGCCTATTGTTTAGACATAAAAAGGAAATTTCATTTCTTTTAACATTCTGTTGTTCAAATTATCTTGGGTTAAATTCTTTTAGCATTAGTTTAAAATCTACTTTTACTTTCTCACATCAAGCTAAAGTAGTGTAATCGTGAGAATTCACGACCTCGAAATAATTATGAATCTTTAAGTTTTATGTTTGTCTAAACCCAAAAAAGTAGATTTTACCCTTATGTGTGTCCCCATGTTTGTTTCTCTTTCTCTCTGGCTACAATTTTGAAACGGTTCGATGGATTTTGTTCATACTTAATATTTAGATGCTATATGGCAATATCTAGGAATATATTTTTTATTTAGACCCTACCACTTAAATTAAGGGTAGTTTACTGACGAGTGATTTTTTTTTAATGCCAAATTTTTCGACAGTGAATATAATAATTTTGCATAAGATGGATTAACAGGAAGCGCTTGAACAACAAATAACACTATATATTTGATTTTTGGAATTTTCGCTGAAGGATGGCTTACTGATGAATGATTTTAGACATTTCAGAATATTGAGAAAATAGCTTTAATGGTTTTGATTAAAATGTTATTTGGGGAGCTTTCAATGCACTCAAATAACATTTTATACTTGTTTATTAGGGAAAAATTTGTTTAAGGGTATTTTACTAATGATCGAATAAAAAAATTAAAATATTTTAAAAACCTCTCAATTGATTTCGTTTAAAATGGAATCTGGTAAATAAAATATGTATTTATTTTTCTTCAAAAAAACATTTAAATTAGTTAATTGATAACCGATTTTGAAAAAGTGGCATTTTTAGAAAATATTTCTAATGATTTTGTTCAAAATGGGTATTTGGGTACTATTTTATTCAATAAATAATATTATATGAGTATAAATTTTTTTAGGGCCACTTACTTTTGACAGATTTTAAAAAATTTGAAATATTTTTAAGTTGGCCTTAAATATTGAGCACAAAAGTAATATCTAGGAATAGTATTTTATGATAAATAAGAATAGGCTACATTTTTATTTTTATAAATTAAAAATAATAACAGTAAGGTGATTTACAAACAGCTTATTTTTGAAAATTATTAGAAATTTGTTAGAAATATTTAAACAATTTGGTTTGATATTTATAATAATACTTAGCACTGCGTCTTACCACCATTAATAGTTATACATGGAGATTGTTTATTGTCTTTAAGAAGATGAGATTTTTTATGAGATAAAATTAAGGGTAGTTCACTGAAAATTTATTTTTGAAAATTTTCTTACAAGTTATAATACACAAAGGATTGTGTTGTACCATTTATTTATATATTTTTTATTTGATAGTTATGTACACACCAAGATATATTCTCGGTAAATATACAACCCTTAGTTAAGTTGTAGAAAAAAGTAATCTTAAATTTTGATGGCGGTAATTAAATAAATATATAGTAGGCAACGTGTTGATACTCGTCAGGACTATCCGAATATTTAAACTAATGGGGAATGATTGAGTATTATTAACTTAAAAGAAATATACCCGTATTTAAGGTGAGGGAGTGTGGGAAACCATTTAGGAAATAAATCGTAGAGTGCTACACAAATACTTTCTCGCTACTTTGCCCATGGATAACATTTACCTAAAAATGTAAATATTTACTTAACAGTCGTAAGATATGTAAAAAGAAATAATATACATTGTTGCATAAACATAAGGAAAAGATATCATCACACTACACCAAAGAGCATAAATTAAATAGTATAGACTTTTACAAGAAAATATTAAGAAAAAAAGAACATCTCAGTCTACCAAAGAGCATAACATCAACTCCCAATTTTTTAGACCTCTATTTGCTCTTATCTCGGAAACTAATATTTCTAAAAAAAAGTCAATAAAAGTATTTTATTTTAAATATTCCTACAACTTCTCAATAGTAAGATTTTTACTATCTCAAAGAGTAGTGGAGATACCATCAAAATATGATATTCGCTCCCATAAAGTACTTTACAAGTTTTTTTCCCAGAATGATAATTATGTTCACAATTTTGTTTGTAATATTAAACACAGCTCAGATACGAATTTTAATCGAAATAATTAAATTCTATGTTAAGAAAATCGATTTTATCCCTTAAGAAAAACTTATCTGATTTTATGTTTAGTTATATAATTCCAAAAATCCCTATAGGGAACCTTATATAAAAACCCTAGATACAAAGTTTTATCCCGATCGGTAAAATAATTTTGGCCTAAGGCCTAGATACAGAAATAAACATAAATTGCATCACGAAGATCCCTTTTTTGGGTTTAAAGGATCACGAAACAAAATTTAAATTCAATTTTTATTAAAAATATCTTTCATTTTACGATCAGAATAATTCCTTTTTCCAAGAGTTCGCGAGAAAGTAAAACCACACCAAGTACACCAGTCTGGAATTAGACCGTGTGACCACTCATATAAGTCTAAGTCATAAATATATTAATGGATTAAAACATTAACATTATTTATAAAGCCAATACTTAAAATGTTTAGAGCTGGTTGAATAGAAACCTTAATAACTAAAGTAAATCTATTTGAACTAGTATTAACTTTCTTTGGCATCTTTCCTTTTCTGGCAATATTTTATGTCAATTTTATTTATTTATTTTAAAATAAACTGTGCCTAGTCTCTGTTGATACGAAGTCCAGCCCAACAGCATAAAAGTGTTTTACAATTTGCATGGAGAAACGTTTAGATAAGACCGAGTAAAACGTTTTATTTTCTCACTCTTTCTCGTACCATAAATAGTCGTATACATTTTTTCAGTAACAAATTATGCTTATTTTTGTATCACTGATTAGATGTTGAGAATCCCGTTTTTGGCAAGAGGGGCGAGCGACTTCTTCAGAAACGTGGTAAAGACCAATATTCGAACCAGAGAGAAGGAAGGGATAATCAGGCCTGATATGATCCATCTATTGATGCAAGCAAGAAAAGTGGAGCCCACCAAAGATACAGAGCAGGACGAAAATACAGGAAATATGAGCATTGGAAAGGCTGGAAAACTAGGTATGTAAAGTACTGTACATGTTTATAAATAGGGGAAAATTCAATCTTATCGAGCTGACTCTAAGCATTTCCCGATGAAAATTTGAACTTAGCTGACTATATAGTATTTTGGGGGAAAACTCGATCTTATTAATCTACCAGCAGACTCCAGAACATTTTAGGATGAAAATATGAGCTTAACCGAGTCTATAGAGTTTTCTGGGGAAGGTGCAATCCAATAGTAATACCGCCCAGCTTGAGAGCATTTTCCAAGAAAAATTCAAACTTAACCTACACTTTAGTATTTTCCAGGGAAAAATTTTTGATCTTATCGTGCTACTACCTGACCAGATCATTTTCTGATTAAAATTCGAGTTTAGTCGACTCTATAGTATTTTACGGAAAATAATTCGATCTTATCATGCTACCACCTTAAACTAGAGTATTTTCCGATGGAAATTTGAACTTAACCTACTCTGTCGAGTTCTTGAAATTATAGTTAAACATAGATCCTTTATCCGTATAAAATGGGGGAAGGGCAATGTTTTCCCCCCTCGGTTTTGGCTTGCCTCTTTAAACTTACCGATGTTAGCAACCCTCATCGTTTGTCAACCTATCCGGATTTCAGAGATATACCGAAACACGAGGGAATTCTACTCCCGTTCCAAATGAGCTGTATCTCCTTGAATGTATACAGTGCAAAATAGGATGGAGGGGACACATCGAGATGAGGTAAACTATTACAGATAAAACGAACCTTGTGAAAGTTCACTTAAAAAGAATATTCCAGACATGTTCATCTCTTTTTGATACAAGTGTGAAGATCATTTGAACTCAATTAAAAACTTATCTCGGTTAATAAATCCTCAATGAGGGTTACCTAGCATAGCGGTTAGGTGTTTTACCTCTTTTATGAGTGAAAATAAACTTGCAAAACACAAGGAACTGTGTACCAAATATTGTGTTGTAAGGAGCACTTTCCCTCAAGAGGAAAATAAATTCCTCACATTTAAACAGTGTCGGCTTTTCACAAGAAAGGATTGTAATAATCAGATTGTTGAGGCACTCGTAGATACGGCTAAGCACCAACTCGACTATTATAGTTCAGTTGTTCTTATGAAACCTCTGACTCCAGTTCAAGTATTGTTCAAGTATTGTAATGAGCTACATGATCGTCAATGATAAGACGTGTTAGTGGGAACGTTTTCTCCAGTATAGAACGTTATACAACATATTAACATACTGTTCTTGAGTGTATCTTCCTGCTGGCTTGCATCAAACACAACGATGTGTGCGTGTGATTTGAAAATTGTAGGGCTCATTAATGGTAGGGAAGAGTTAATTATGTAACAGGAAGTCTGAAAATTAACTTCGTATAGTTTCGAGAAGGAATCTTGGTTAGAGTCCAAGTTCATGTTCCCGTAAGGGTACATTACTGAGTTCAGTTAGAGTTTAGTCCCTAGTAGGCAACAATGATCAAACATGCTTCTATCCGAAAGCCTTTATATTGTTACGTTCTAACTGAATGGCGAAAGTGAAACCGAGATAGACTCAATGACTCATTTCGTTATTGGAGGATAAATTATAATATTAGGTGCTTCCACTATCTTATGGCTTGGAGAGACAGTCATGATGACCTCGTGAAGGGTATGACTCGATTCTCTGTCTATGTAAGATCCGCTAACAAAACTGTATTCGGCACGGATCACATTCACATGTATTTGTAGAGATGTTCATTATCCCCTCAGGAAGAACATGTTCGAAACCCAGCATAGGGGCGAACGTGACTGTTCGAGTACAATACAAAATACAAAGATTAAAGCGAACTGACTAAATCTATTTATTTAAAGGATGTGGCTCTGAATATTTAATTTTTATTTTCCCTTGAAGGAAGTTTTAAACATCATTTATGAGAGTATCTATGAGTGGAAGTGTTCATTAAGTTATGAGCGTATTCAGACATCATAACCTCTAACTACAGACGCTCATCATCATTTGCATTCTCCGTATTTAAAAAAACAGAACCGAAAAAAAGAGAAATGTGTTCGCGTCGCATAAAGAAAAAAAGGATATCCCATTAGTCCTTTAATGTATTGTTACCAACGGCGCCAAACTGTTTTGAAATGTCAATGGAATAAAGAATGTTGATTTAGGCAAAAATATCGGGATATCATAAGAAAAACAAACACTGCACAGTGATAGTTCGTGATAAGAGCACCAGCCAGTCTAGTTATAAATAAAGTGAGTACATTAAGATATATTTAGTATATCATATATTAGCTAAGTATAGGTCGAGATACTAAAAGGTATAGTGAAACGTAGACACTGGTTACTGTTGTAAAATATTCATTAAATCTGCTTCATTATGTACGATTAGCTAGTATATTAAAAGATGTTGAATTCTGACGACTCTTTAGGTAAAATTTATTTTTACTTGTCTAGATCTGACCGATGAAGATATAGTAGCTCAAGCAGTAGTTTTCTTTCTGGCTGGATTCGAAACAACTTCCACGCTACTTTGCTACACCGCCCACTTGCTGGCAGTGAACGAGGACGCTCAGGTTCGACTCCAGTCTGAGATAGACGACATGTTGAGAGAGACGGAAGAAAACATCACCTACGAGGCGATCCAAGCCATGAAGTACCTGGATATGGTGATCTCAGGTGATGCCAATGAAACATTGCTTCACTCTTTTGCTCTATGATGAAAAAATTCTGTAGGCTGTCGATCCTCATAGTGTCCTTGATAACTAACATCAGATTCTCATTAAAAATTGACACAGTCCACCCGTCCTGACAGATCTAACTCAGATGGAGGCCATTATGCTTCTCATGGGATTATATTGACATGGGAAAGAGATTTATAGAGGTACATTCCTTTCACCTTGAAAGGTATCAGTCATACCATGAAGTATTACATTATTACCCTTTCTTATAAGCTGCACCATAGTGGAACCATTCAAGGTAAGTTGGCTGTATTACAGGGTAAATGAAGGGTAATGTACATATAAAATATTTATAAAGGTTTGTCATTTTAGCCAATCTAAATATTTAGGTTTGAACAATTTCCTAAGACAGTCTATATAAATTATGTTAGTGGAAAGCGTAAATGAGAATCTCAATTGATCTCAATCTCAATTGTTTTGATTATTTAAAAGAGTTTTGATTATTTTAAAACACATAGTTAAGTATCAAATAGCCGAAGCTATTATTTATTCATTTTAGTTAGGAATTGTCCATCTAGATATCATATTCTGAAAATTGAGAAATGACACCTGGACACGGGAATCCTGGATAGCTCAGTGGTTAGAGCATTGGCGTACTAAGCCAGAGCTCCCGGGTTCGATTCCCATGTCCAGGTGTTCTTTTTCAATTGTCAGAATATGACATAGTTAAGTGATAAAAATGCTTTTTTCCCTCCAGAGTCTCTTAGAATCTTCCCACCAGTGGATAGTGTGGATAGGGTCTGCGTCAAACCATATTCGATCCCCGCCAAAGGCAATCAACCCGGCACCACTTTCCAGCTGGATGACATTGCTTTAATCCCCATACTAGGATTGCACAGAGATCCGGAGCTATTTCCGGAGCCTGACAGGTTCGATCCAGAGAGATTCAGCGAAGAAAACAAGTCCAGTATTAAACCCTTCACTTACATGCCCTTCGGCATCGGCCAACGGTCGTGCATTGGTAAGTTACCTTGTTATTTGGATGAGCTACTTTTAAGGGTACCTTCTATGTACTCAGTAAGAAAATTTTAAAAATCAAGTGCTCATTTGAAATATTTAATATTATTTATGATAAAAAATTAAATAATTTTAAATAAATCAGTGTTTCTGACTGATCCAACTAGCCGTCACAAGCTTCTTTATTATGTTGCATATAATTATATATATACATATACTAGTGGATATATATACACACACACTAGTGGATAGTCACAGCAATGGCTGTCACTCGACTTTCTAGTCAAAAGTTTACTCGTCAAAGACTAGAAAAAATGGAAAATATGTTAGGAAATTTGGGTTTTTGTTTTAAGACACTATATTTGCCTACATCCTGGCCCCCTAACCTTAAAAATGAGTGTTCGTTTGTCAAACTCAGTTAAACCATTTTTTCGTTATTTCTACTACCGGAAATTGGCTTCTCAAATTGTATAGTAGTAGTAGTAGTAGTAGTAATAATAAATAATAACACTTAGCACCGCATCTTACTACCCGTTAGGCTTAACGCTTAAGTACTAATTAGGCTAATGGGTTAGGAATTGGGAAGGTTGAATATAGAGGAAGTGAACCCACATTTTCGCGGAGAGAGGGTTGAAAATCATTTAAGAAAAATCACCCTAGTTCACCCGAGAGATATTCAAACCTTGATCTCCCTTTCCTCGGCAGTCTAGCTCAACACGAAACTAGTGCATTAGCTAACTACGCCACTGAGGCGGGTAACATTTCTCTCTCTCTCTCTCTCTCTATATATATATATATATCTTAATATATATAATTCTTCTGTACATGTGTATGTCACTGAACTCCTGAACCCGATTGCAGCGCCACCTACCGGGTCCAATTGTGAATCGAAACCATCCATGGACCCACTCAAACACACACAAAAAAAATTCATCAAAATCGGTCCAGCCGTTTAGGAGGAGTTCAGTGACATACACACGTACAGAAGAATTATATATATTAAGAAGAGATAGAGAGAGAGAGAAAGCGGGCGAGATTGAGAAAATGTGAGAGTGTGTGTGCGTGAGTGTGGGATTTAGATTGTGTAAAACAAAGTGTGTTTGAATAAGAGTGTGTGAAATAGTGTGTGTATGATAATGAGTATTTGTGAGAGACAGTGTGAGAGAAAGTGAAAGTGTATGTGAGAGAAAGTAAGTGATAGAGTTTAGTGAGAGAAAGTATATGAGAAATAAAGTATGTAAGAGACCGTGTGTGTTAGAAAGTGTATGTAATATAGAGTTTATGTGAAAGAGAACAAATGTGTGGAAGAAAGAAAGAGAGAGAGTGTGTGTGTGTGCATGTGTGTTCGTGTGTGTGTGAGAAAAATAGATGGTGTACACAAAACATTCCTTTGAAATATTAACGACTCAAAATCATGTGGTACCATGGAAAAATAATTGAATTTATTTGTAATGAAATATTATTTGAATAAACTACCCATAACCTATACTTAGATGATAAGCTAGATGGGATACATAAAATATTACTTTGAAATACTACCAACATACACTTAAAATTAAGTGGCAATCAGAAAACATAGCTAAACTAATTGATATTGTAATACAATTTGAAAAAATAAACACCAAAACCCATATCTACTTAAACAATTAAAAAAAATGTAAAGAACATTTTATTAATTTATGAAATTATTATACACGATACCAACATATTAAACATCATTTTATCGCTTTTTATTTATAGTTATTGCACGAAACAAAAGTAAAAAATCATTTTTGGTGAAATTGACTATTTAACCTTTTAATTTGCGAATTGTAGTCGATTTTGTTGATTTAAATGATAATAAACAATAACAATTCCAATAACAATAAATGTTTCCCCAGTCTATGAAGAATGTCGGCAAAAGATGTGTTAGGACCAGATATTATATTGTCACTTTAGAGATCAGAGGTAAATATTCAAAAATATAAAGTATCAATGTAAACAAAATTATATATGTATAAGCTACTCTCAATGGCTTTTTGGTACATACAATTGTTGCTATGATTTTTATATATTTTTTGCACCGTGCAACTTAGGTAAGAGTTAAGAATGATAATGAAAAGCTGAGAATTCACTGGCTTTCGTTGGAAACTACTATTTTTGGTGACATCCGGAACCCCTAACTTTGATTGGACGTTTGTTAAAATCAGTTGTCATTTTCTTGTAATTTCAACTACCAGAAACGGGCTTATCAAATTACACATAAGATTTACGTACAAATATATGTATTTAAATATGAATTTTAAAATTTAAGCTTATACATGAGGATATATAAAAAATATCATATTTATAAAATATTCATGGGGGAAGTCACACGATCAGAAAATTACAATTTATTTAGTCATCATATTATCGAGTCCTGAGGCACCGATTTTAATTTAATTTTTGTTAAATAAAAGTATTTGTTTTGAAGACTTTCAAATCAAGGTTTAAAATGTTCAATAGTAAAGCCACATATGATTCACGTTACTTTGGTCGGCGAGTATAATAAATACAATTTAAAAATATTTGAAACCGGTAAGCTTAATAAACCCACAAATACCAATGGAATGGGGACTGAGCATTGAGGTGAATAAAGATGGAAGCTTAAATTGAGGGCGTTGGGTTAAAACATTGATAATACTCGTATAATCTCTCTCTCTCTCTCTCTATATATATATATATATATATATCGATACATATATATGTGGGTTTATATTCACTATTTAAGTTTCTATTAAATCCCAAAATCTAGTTATAAGAAACTAATAAAATATTCGTCAACATTAGTTTTCCTCAAGGTCTTACCGACAGTAAAAACAACTTGTTGCTCAAGAGTTAAACTACTAGAAATCACTGATAACACATTTTTGTTCATTAAATAACGGCTATCATGTTATGGCCCTGACCCTCTTACAATTTGGGAACTATTTTTATGACCTTCAAGTATGTGTTAGCGTTATAATAAATCCAGTAAATTATAAGCGGCGTTTTACACCCTTTTTTATGTTTTATTTATCTGCTGGGGTTATAGAAGTAATTAGCCCCATGAAAATTAAATGATATATAATAAATCAAAATTTACTAGCCAGGTTCATTTATATTCTGATCTTGTACTTCACAGTGAGCGTATAAGCTATACATTATGCTTACCAAGGTTTAAACTTTTATGCACAACACATTATAGAGGTAGATTATTGACGGTTAGTAGAAAATACTATTTTCGAAAGTGTACAGTCGTAAACATTCTTGAGTATACGCTCTTCATATATTCAAAACTAAATTCGTTTTGTTTAATTAATCTAGATTTAAGTTGGGATAGCAATAACTTTACTTATTTAAGCTTAGATATCAAAGCGAGAAGAACAAAATAACAACGCAAAGCAAGAGCTTGGAAAGAAGATAGAAAAGCACTTAAAAAGTTGATCTTTTTTGTTCAAAGTGTATATATACATTTACCTATGCATGTTAATGTACTGGGTACACATTGTTTACTTTGACCGTCTTAACCTGGCCGATGAAAGTATGTCTATATCTTATATTAAGCTGATCCAGAGTGCATATCCTAAAGGTAAGTTCGCTAGCCTTCAGGTTAAGTGGAGTGCACGTATCTGATTCTTTTCTAACACATAGAAACATTACATTCGTTATTATTTTGGAATATGGACCATTTATAATTTATAGCCACTCACCTTGCTTGATTTCTCAAGCCAGTATGCCAGACAATACCGATAGGAATACAAAGATAAAGTTATTTTGTCTTTTGTCCTTATTTGTAATATTTTGAGATTCCTATAGTTTAATCTTAAAAATAGAGGTTAATCCAGTTTATAAATTAACCATGATTGGTCTAGAGATAAGATAAAAATTATATCCCCCTCCTCACCGCCTTAATAATGAGGATTCTCGGGACCAAAATAATTCTAGCTCCAATTGTATAGGTGAGACACAGGTAATAATGAGAGCGTGACCTTTCAAGAACGCGTTTCAGCTAAAGAGCTTAGTTCATTTTCACATTTATAACATTAAAAATATACAGATATTTCAATGTTCAATAGGTAGTTTCTATATTACGTTTGCTTTTTATAGTATTTTGAATTTTAGTTACATAATTCCAAATACCCTTAAATAAGTAGTCAATGTTCCTTATTTTATTGTAAATAAAAATTATCTTAAGAATTATTTAAAATGGCCTGCAGGCAGGCCCCTTAATAGCATTGTCTTGAACTTTTTCAGGTAACAGGTTCGCCCTAATGGAAGCAAAGGTGGCCCTGGTTTATCTACTGTCCAAATTCAGCCTGAGAGTCGTCGATAAAACCACAGTAGAGATTACATTTTCGGCGAATAATAGTCTTGCTCCAACTCCAAAAGGCGGGTTTTGGTTGGGAATTCAACTTAGATACAGAAAAGAATAACAATTCTTACTTTGTACCACATAATTGAATCCAAAGAATAAAACTTGAAATCAAGTATCGTAAAAATAGAAACCGATACATTTACCTGCAAATGAAAGATAAATAGAATTCGAACTATACCGATTTTGTTCGGAATAAACATAACAATTAACATTTAACTTTGGTAAAAGATTAAATCAAGTTGGGTTCAATATGAAGTTATATAATATCAAGAAAACTTTATTTTAATGATAAGTTAGTTCGTTTTCTGATACATTTTAAGTGAATGGGTTAAAATTGAAACAAAGTAACTAGTTTTGAACTAAGCTTGCTGTTCACAATGAACATAACCTTTATTAGTTAATTAGAAGAAACGTATTAGTTCTGTTTTTTTACAAAACAGTTTTTTTAATACTTTTTTTACGCATAAATGGAGGGAATGTCAACTTTTAAGGATATGGATCGGGATCTTATGTTTCACGTCATTGACATTCCTAACGATAATGCACCAGTGGTGCACTAAGCCAAAGGTCCTGCGTTAGATTCCCTTGTCCAGGTGTCATTTTTCAATTTAAAGAATATGATAATATTTAGATGCAGCTATAGCCGTATTTAACAATTAATATTATAGTTTAAGGCCTCACGAGTCAAAAATGGCTACGTTATCCGATTTCTCGTAATCTTAAATGATCACACGACAATTTACGCACGTCCGTCACAGATTTTGCCTTAAAATTTGAGTGAAGAATGGCCCCGGTCACAAGACGACCTCTGGATACCTCAGTGGTTAGAGCATTAGCGTACCAAGCCAATGGTCCTGGATTCGATTCCCATGTTCAGGTGTCATTTTTCTATGTAAACTGTTTAAAATATTAAACCATTGATATGTTTATTGATAATCGATACAATTAACAATAATACTACATAATGATGAAGTGGTATTGTTTATATTTACCATTATGTTCATGTTCACTTACAACTACTGAACATTATTTAAATCGTAATAGGGAGTGTTTTAACTTTAAACTAACAAAATAAATACATTTTAAAATAATTAAAAGGAGTTGGCACATTGTGTTAAACTATCTATTGAATTATCTATTGGACTTTAGTCCACGAAAAGCTCTATCGGCAATTAAATTGTCATAATCGGGCTTGGTCGGAGTGTTGATGTATTCAACATACCAGTTGAAAATAAAATGATTAATTATATTTAATTATTAATAATTCTGCTTATGTGATAACATTTTTAATACTATCATTATCAATATATTTATTTCGATGACGTGGAAAAAGGTTTCCGATTTTCACATGCTTGAAAGTTGTTAGTTTCCCTTTACTAATATGTACTAGATCTGGTTTAAACAGGATGATTTGTATTTACAGTATTGCTGAAACTTCTCCTGCAGCTAATATATTTTAACTTTTTTTGTATGCTATGATGATTAGTAGTGTATTATTATGATATTATTTTGTAGACAACACCATAAAATAAATGTAAGTGTTACTTATTGTAATAAACTATAATAATGCACATAGAATTGGATCCTATTTTATTTACATTTTTTGTTAAATTTTTTCACTTAGTAGTCAAAAAATAAATTTAAAAATAAACTAAGGAACTGAGCAGCTCATTTTTGGTTGAAAATCTGGAAGTATTGGAGACCGAACCCAGAACCTCTGGATCTGTAACCAGGAACTCTGAGATGAACTTCAACTATTGAAGTTAATTTTGTTTTAGAAAAATTTGCACTTGAAAAAGTTCATATTTTGGTGAGTAAACTTCCCTAGAATTCCCTTTTCCATACACAAACATAATTATTTATTGTTTTATGCCAATTTTATATTTAAATTGACAGACTGCATACATTTGAGTAGAAGAAATGACAGAAATTTAATGTACTCTAAAGATAAAACTTATGGCTTGGACTAATATACCTATTCATTGCTTCTTTATATACTTAAGCCTATACCTATGAGTAGGTCTCAAACGGCACTATTATGTATAGGCCATCCAACAAAGAAGTGGTAGTAAATGACATCTAGCAAAAGTTATCATGGGTTGGTTTCGTAGTCAGAATGAGTACAGCTAAAGTGTGATGCTACACTAAATACATGACGACACCTAACTATAGATCAGAATGGAGTGGGCCAGTTTCATATGCGAGGTGTCGTCATGTATTTAGTGTAGCATCACACTTTAGCTGTACTCATTCTGACTACGAAACCAACCCATGCATCCATTAGCCAAGCTATATGATTTTCAAGCTCATATGTTGAGCATATGTCACTTTGGGCGGTAAAAATGTTCACATCAAACAATTTAATTTAAGATTTTTATTTCTTATTATAAGCGTTTTTACATGATTGAATAAAAACTTTGAATATAACCATTTGGATGTTTCAATTTTTGTGGAAGCATCGTCTGTGGTTCACTTAAAATTGCTTTACAAACGAGAGATCCTAAAAGACTGCCTAAATAAATATGGTGAAACGGACTAAATAAGAGTGATTGATGACGTCATACAAACCATTGTTGTGTTCATGCACATGTGTTTACAGAATATTTTTTTAATTTTAAAACTAAAATTGTGTGTGGATCTTTAATTTAAACAAAAAGCTTTATTTATTTAATAATTTATGGTGGCCAGTTATAAAAAGATAGATTTGAGAGTACAATACTTTTAAGTGTATTAGTTCATGTATTATACTATCTTTTGTAGCCACGAAACCAAAAATATAATGATTTTATTTTTAGACCTATTTTTTGATCACGATAAATCCATCTCTACAGTTATCCTTAGGGAATTATTTATTAACACTTTTTATTGATAATTTAGTATTACTAAGAAAATACTATTTCCACATAGGTTAACATAAGTGACTTTTAAGCAATGTTTGCAATAACAATCTTATGTTAGCTGTCGGTGACCATCACTCCTATGTTGGAAACACTGTAGCTGTGATGACACTTGAACTTCTGCACTTACACATACCTAGAGGATTCTACCAGACAGCACATGAATAGACAACACACCTATGTTAGTTCAACTAGTATGGTTGTGATGTCATTAGAGGTAAAAGTGTTAGTGGTTGTAGTAGGGCCTGCATGTTGGCTCTATTGTGTATATTGGCTATGTGGTTTATTCGTTGAATACTAACTCAGTTACACAAATGGAAAACCACAGCTAAGTCCGAACATGTGGATTTAGTATAAATAACACCTTGACACCTGAGTTAGGATAGCAACCAGAATCACGGCCGTGGTCATGATTAAAGGAACCGCCGGGGGCTAAGGAATTTATAAACATTGATTGCCTCTAAAATCAATTTAGAAGAGTTTTCAGGTAACTAAGGGTAGAGGTCTAAATAATATAGGTTCTTTAAACATTATTTGTGTGTTTAGTACAAAGCTAAAATGAATTAAAAAAAACCCACTCAAACATTATACATTTATACACTTCTCTTAAGTTAATGTAAAAAGGTAAAATTTAGTGTATCAAACTTTAAAAAGCAGTTTTAGTTTAAAAAAAAAAAGAAATATTTCGATGCCATAAATGGTAACTATAATTGTTTTATAAATATTTTATTTCATCATCGGCTCCATGATATACTCAAGAAGACCTGATTAGTAACTTAGATATTTCGAATTTTATCAGCTCAAAGTTATTTAAACTGTAATAATATAGTGTTTAAAAAAAAGAGTTGAGAAAGGTTTGAACCCTGGCTAGGACTTTGACCACAACTATCCACACTATTTGTATGATTTAGCACTCGAAGAAAATAAGAGTGGTGTCCTAGGGATGCTCAATTTTGATTCTATCTTTTAGGAAATCGATTCTTTAACCTCGATTAACTTTTTTTAAAAAGATTGATTAATAGGTCTTTATTTAATTCGCGTAGTGTTTATTTATTTGATAATATCGTATAAAAAATGTAAGAACATTTGGCTTGCTAAAGTAAAGGTTTTTTGAGTAATAGGCAAATTTTGAAAACAAGGTTTGAAATGTTGGGCCACAAATTAATATATTATTATGTTATATAGCTATATATTATAGTTAGGCATGTAACCAAGGGTGGAGGGGATTCTGATGGCTGGACAACGCCTGAAATGTCATCTACTCCAAAAAATTCAATGGAGTCAGCCCGCAATCGAGCCATACAGAGCGAGCGTCCATCGTCTGTTGGTGAATACAGTGCCAACTTCTACGGATTTAGCGTGCTATATGGTCATCACAACGAACCCTCCAGCAACTAATCTCAGTTTTCTAGAAAGGAACCACTACTTTTTCATTCAAGTAGTTCCTCATTTGTCCTCACGAGGCTGAGGTGACCCCCCTACAGACCCAATGCTTCACAGAATAATGAGGAAGTGCCTGAGATCAAACCCGGGACTACTGGATCTGTAGCCAGGAATTCTAACCACTAGAACACAAAGGTGGTCTAATGTCATCTACTATTATAATAATATAATATTTAGCACCGCGTCTTACTACCTGTTCGGGTTATACGCTTAAGTACTAATTACACTAATGGATTAGGAATTGGGAGGGATGAATTTAGAGGAAGTGAACCCGCATTTGCGTGGAGGGAGAGGGGAAAACCATTTAGGAAAAACCACCCCAAGTTCACACGACCGAGATTCGAACCTCGATCTCCCCGTCCTCGGCGGTCGAACTCAACACGACAAGCGCGTTAGCCAACTACGCCACCGAGGCGGGTATCTACTATTATATTTAATTGAAATTGTTAAATACGTAAAATAAAAATAATTACGTAATTATTGATTGTAAATTATAATATTATGTAATTATGTAATATATAGGCTTACTATATGCACACAGGTCAGCATAGATGGATTTATGGGGGCTGACAAGGGGTGCCCGGCACCCCCAAGAATTTTCGAAGCAAATATATATATATATATATATATATCTTTTAAAACATAAACATTACAAAACATACGGATAACTTTGAAAAAAAAGTGCCACAATATATATTGCAAGGCATACGACAAAGTAAAAGATAAATATCAATATTATCATTATTATTAGCCTGCTTAGTGNCAGCACCCCTAAATTAGACTCCATAAGTCCGCCTATGCAAAAGTGGACCGAGTAATACAGTCGATTGCAGGCCGATGACGTCACAGTGATAAGTGCGTGCTCATTTAGGAAACCCAAGAAAACATTTTTTTACGTAGCATATTACTGTACGTACAGAATAGCCGCATATTTAAAGCAATGGTATATATATGAGGCAGGCAGATCATTAGAATATTTGTACCCGCAATATGAGATTTTAGCCCTGACCTCCGTATCACCGTAAAGTCAAACGAGACAAGAACATACAGAATAGCCGCATATTTAAAGCAATGGTATATATATGAGGCAGGCAGATCATTAGAATATTTGTACCCGCAACATGAGATTTTAGCCCTGACCTCCGTATCACCGTAAAGTCAAACGAGACAAGCACCTTTGTCCGGCTGCCCACCGAAGTTTGTATACAACATTGTTAAAGATTAATTTCAGTTAAAGGTTATTAATAAGATGTAAGGTCACAAATAGGTCTACCCAATTACCACATTCTAAACTATTAGGTGTAACAATTTGTTTTATGATTTAATAAGAATAATTGAGTTATGGTTTAAATTGCAATGTAAAATAGCCAATTTTTTTATAATCATCCCCTTAATATCTTACTAATTTACTGATAACAATTAATTAATTTAATGATAGCTACCCACTTTGGTGACCACACGGTGTAAGGTGCCACTTTCGCAGTAGACTAGGCTGCCAATGACGAGGAGAACGAGGTTCGAATCTCGTTTGGGTATAGTGAAGTTTTATTTTTCCAAAATGGTTTGTCACTCTCCCTCCACATAAATAACGATACACTTCCTCTAATTATAGTTTTCTTAATCCCTAATACCTTTAGCGTAATATGTACTTAAGCGTATAACTCGAACGGGCATTAAGACACGGTGCTAAAAAAAGAATAATCTAAGGATGTGCTGAATTGCCAGCTCTAATGATTCGATTGGAGCTTAAAATATTTCAAAGAAAAAAAACCTCTATGAAAATTTTTAATAATTCCAAGGTTGTTGGATGTTTTTCTCTTTCACTTGCTGGATTAGCAACCAGGTATGATTTAATTCTTTTGATTAAGCAGATGGAAATTCAGACACAATATTCAGTGTGTAAAAATTATTGAAATGTTAATTTTTAAAGTACATTAACTAGCTGGTACTCCACTTAGAATTTTTGTTCTAATTTTAATCGTGGCTTACCACGACCATATCAATAAAAGAAATTGTATGAAGCCCGAAGGGATATTATAAAGAGAAGCTAAATGAGTAAAAGCATTATTGAGAATTATGTGGAGATGATTATCACGCATTATCATAAGTGCAACAACACGTATATTTGGAAGTAAGTTCCCAGATTCTGAATGACAAAGAATAAAATAATTTCTTGAAGCGGTTTGACAACCATAATCCTTTTTTACAATGATCAGAAGCAAAACTTGTGTCCATCCCAACATAATATGTTAGCAGATTTCACTATCAATTGTGACAAGTCAAAATAAATTGGACTATCACCATTCAAAACAAAGTTGCTGACTCCATAATTCAACATCTGTGAAGGGCAATAGAGAGTTTTATGACCTAATCCTGCTCTATTTGACGAAGTTTCCAAAAATAGACCTTAATAAGTCTGTTTGAGTAAGTGGCGAGTGTAGAGTACCTTGCAGAAATAGCACACCAACATACAAATGATAGTAATTGATAGTAGGTGCTTGCTTGCTCAATAGTTTTAAATTGTCATAAAGAGTAATCAACCCTGGAGAGTTATGAAATCAATATGTTAACCTTGTATTTTCATGTTATAAAGGTATTTCTATCGTTTTTTATGAGTACAATAGCCCTCCGAATACAATGTATGAAGCGCACAAACATTAGAAAACTGCTAAACGCCTTTGAAAATCTAAAATATGTAACTGTAATTTTGCAAACTACTTCTACTTCAGACACAACATATTTTAACACTCACTAAAGGAAGGAGCTCAATATCAAGGTTCTAAATTAAAGTACAGATCTGTCTAGAATACATTTATATGTTGCTGAATCTGTGTTTGTAAGCTTACATCTTTTAATGTGCAACTCCAAGTCCTTCAAAATTCTGATTGAGTTACAGTTCTTCATGTGCAGTAATATTACAGCCTAAAAACAATTAGAAAATAATCAATGTGATAAATTCAATCTGCTACCAACAAATTAATCAGTAGGGCAACAGTTCTTGCGAGTTTGCATGCACGCACAGGATTGGTTGAGAAACTTTCTAGAGTCCACCTACTGCGAGTGGCAGATGATAATTGGTGACCTGATCCATATTATACGTGTATTGACTGCTGCACCCTATGATTTACTTAACTTCATGAGTTTCATCCGGAAAAATAGGTTATTTACTATAGAGGGTGCCAGTGCATTTCAGTCGGAATTACCTATTTTGGCTAATGCAGATAGACGACTGTAGAATCATACCTGTTGTAGCAGACAAACTAGATTGTGGCAGCAAGTTGAACGAAAGCGCCAATGAATTATATGTGCAAAAACAAAGGTGAACATATAAGTAGAATTTAAAACGTGTATACAGTGTTTTTGAGGAATAAAATTAATACCATTTGTATTGTAAAGTGGTCGAGGTTTTAGGCCCCTAGCTATAGACAATTTCATTTATTTAATTATTTTAGTTTGCCATTGTTTATTTGTTAATATAATCAAGATACTGTGAGTACTACACTTATAATACATTATTGTTTTCCAATCGTCTAGGCCTAATTTAATCTCTACATTACTATCAAATGTTTAATTATAAACAAGTGTGGAGTTTAATGTTAATTATAAGTTGTCCAAATCATATGTTTTAAATTTCAATTCATTAACTTCATTTTAGGCCTTTAACTTTTAAATCTAGTAGTTTTCATTCTTGTAAAGTCTTTGTTGAAATTATAGCGTCATCTAAATGTATTACTTTTACCTTTCACTTCCAAGCATTGTGCTATTTTATTTTATCTGTACCCGGAAGCTGTGAGATGCAGCTGTGGCTTGCACGTGTGACTTCACAGTGGAAAGGGGAGGTTTGGCGCAAACAGCTAGCCAATCAGTACATCTGATTTAGCGTCTGTGTTTTGATACTATGTGGAAGGGAAGCGTCAGAGGCAACACATTTGCTGGTTAGCACGAGAGCGAATAAAACGTATACTAAGAGGTCCGAATAGTCGCGTTATTTTCGTGTTGGCCAAAGAGGGTTTAGAGATGGGTGGGAGAAAAGGGAGACCATGTGACTAATTGACCACAACATTAACAATTTATCTATCATCATGTAATAACTATTTTTATCTTTTCATTATGTAACTAGTGGCTTAAAATGTATTAAAATGTCTTAACTTTTCTCAAAAATAAAACTTCAGAATCTACATCATAAATTTCAATTTCTTTATTAGGTCATATTCTCCATCCCCACCACTATTTAATTAACCCATATATGCTCTACTGAACCCACTGGCTTTCGCGGACAATACCTAAAGGAGAAGAAAGTCAATAAACTAGAGAAGGGTTAGAAATGGCACCCAACGTGTGGGACCGATGGTTCGATGTTCGACTGGTTAGAGTATCAGGTAGACGTGAGTGATAAATGGTAAACACAAATGATACCTTTGTTTATAAAATGTTCTCACTTGTTACAATATACATGCATGTAAAGGGCTCCGATTGACTTCCGACCGAGTATTGGATGGCCAAGTTTGACCCTTATGTTAAATGTTGCGCGCTTTAAAGTTTTTAGTCTGTTTAAATCGCTCAGTAATGTTTTCGGAGGAGGAACTAAGCTATCATTATATAGTTTTAAAATATATAAGGCCAACTAATTTTTTAGTTTAAAAACACAAACATACAAATTATATTAATTGTAGTACTGCACACTATGAATTATCTGCCAAGGGCTTGCATTAACTTTTCTCCCGAAAGGAGGTCATCATGATATATTAAGTCACTATATCACATGTGTAGTGAAACAAAATATGATTTTAAAGCTCCCTTTGTGAGCATGTATATTAAATTGTCAGATTCATATGTTCTGTTTTGCAGGAGGTAGAGAGGTGAGTTCATATATAGTTTTTTCATAAATGGTTTCCCATTCTCTATATAAGATTTTTCTTCAAGCTAATCCGGTTTCACTTCCTCTAAGCAACCTTCCACATCCAAACTCCAACTAAACCGTTAATAGTCTTGGTGTTAAAAGTAATTTTAAATAAAACACGTGCCCTGGTTGTTGAAAATACAGTTTATCTCCGAATCAGTAGTTGGTCGTGCTGACTCCTCACCTAGACCCTGGCAAGCAGTGAGGTGTCGTGAAGAAGAATCACGTGTTCGAAGATGGGATTGTTTCGACACGAACACAACATCGACAGCAGCACAAAGTGTTTACCAGTGTTCATGAATAATTGAAAACACCACTCAGATATTGATATTGATTGAAACACTATAGCATGCTAGGCTTATAGCGTGTAGGACATCACCGGCGGGGTTAGGATTTGTGAAGTTACCGTTCAGACGCCTCTTCAAAGATAGAAAAGCTTGTTTCGTTTAACAATCAACAGTGTTAAGCTGGTTCTTAATATCCAGTCTACAACCAGTCGCACCCTATTGTCTTATTTGGATTCATAATAATGTATGTCTACAATAATACACGCCAGCGCAATCGTATGTCAGAATCACTTATTGGAAGGAGATGAACATTCTCAATCTCTTGTTTGAAGGTTGTGGCGTTGGCTTGTGTTCAGCCAATAAGAAACAAATATGGTTTGAATAAAATAATCAAATAAAAAGAATAAGTATTTGGTTAAGGACAACAGTTTGTGGAAATGTAGGGTCTTTAGTAATACATATTTTATCTTAAAAATCTTCAATAATATATATTTAGAGTTTTAAATATTTATTTCCTATTTAAAAACTTGAATGTAACTTTGATTTTTGTAGTAAAAGTATTTGGTGTTTGTAATTTGTGCTCTTTGGCTCGGAGCATTACAACTGGGCCACGAGGCCGATTAGATCTTAATCACACAGGTGAATTGGGCCACGTTCACTGACTAGGAGGATTATAAAATATATAGATCTCTTAAAAGCTTAATAGCTTATTTGGAACACGCCCATAGGTGAATTGCACCACGTTCACTTTCCAAAACATAGACATATATTAATTGTATCTACTCCACCTTACTCTGCTTACAAGTAATACAAGACATAATTTTATATATAAATTTTACTTGCTTTATTCAAGTTCGTCGTTGTTGGTAAACATTTGTAGGAATGCTAAACCATGTTAAGTCTTTTACAGATTTGTTGTCGGTAA
>CABFWB010004648.1:0-55906 GCA_902151455.1 Timema bartmani
AGTCTAGCCAATAAGGTCGATTCTTACTTATCTGGTAAGAAAAGAGAAAATAAAAGAATAACACGGTCCGAGTAAAGTTATTCGAGTAATCCCGGAAGAATCGAGTACTCCCGATTACACAACACAAGCGAGCTACTCGATTATTTTTACTCGATTGTGTACCATCCATATTTGAAAAACATCGGTCTCTAAACATCGATGCATCTAACCCTAAACCATCAAGTTTTAGTTTAAAAAACATCAAACCCTTAAATTGAAAAACTGAATATTGTGTAGTGATTGCCGTGATAACCACAATATATTATTAAACTAACATAAAAAACATCGAAGTTTCTGGTTTCCACCCCCAAATCATCAATGTTTTAATTTTTTTTAAACATCAAAACTCCTTAACTTAGGATAGGCACGTGTTTAATTATTAATGAGACAATCACAATATTACTAAATTAATATCCACTTAGACAGTTAATATGTTTTACCAATTCGTGTTTTTACAAACAGTGGACTACAGAAAGTGTTTTGAAATTGCTTTAAAACCAATAAAAATACTTTTTTTTTTATTCTTTGGTTTTTTTGCATCGATGTCCATCCCTAGTTTGAACTTTGAGTCTACAAAAGATAGTACAGTAAAATAGTACTCGATAGTAATAGTAGACGATAATACAGTAAAACATCAATGGTCTTAAAACATCGGACATCGAAAGAAAAACATCAATGTTTTGAAAACATTGACCATCGATGCTCATCCTTAGTAGAAAGTGTAGGGGTAGATATAATATTTTTCCGAAAAGTGATAAAAGTTCACAACCTTAGGAAGAACTTTTTTCTATATTATGTCATATAAAGAAAAATTGAGGAAAATAGGAGCTTAAGAAGGAGGATTCAAATATTAGATGACTTGAAGGAAAGAAGAAAATTTTGGGAGCTGAAGGAGCTGGCAGAGGATAGGGCACATTAGTGGTCTAAAGCCCCATCCACAGAGTTCAAAAGCTCCGCATCCTTATATTCCTCGAGTCCTTAACGGTCCTTAGAAACAGAAATCACGTCTACACAGTCTGTATCCATAATCACGTGACTGTGTCAACCAATGAGAAAGTTGGAAACAATGTCCAATTAAACTCTTCGGTTCTACAGCTAGATGCAAACAGACGATATTCCAGCTGAACAATTATTAACAAAAGTAAAAAGTCTACACAACATATTTTGATAAAACATCCAGGATAGACTACATTTGAAAGTTGGTTAAGTAGCGTCAGAAATAATATATTTAAAACACGAGATAGTTTAATTGCTATGAAAATGTCATTGGTGCTTTCATTTCGATGCTCATGCACACTTACTTTCCTGTGAGTGGTAGTCCTAAGTAGTCCGTACCTACTAGTCCTACCTTAGAAAGTTGAGTCAACTTCTACGGAGTGATAAGGACTAGGGAATTAACGATAAGGAGTCTGAGAAAGAGTTTTTTCTCTAAGGTAAGTAAGTACTTTCAAGTATAAGTCTATAGTAGATATATAACCAACCAGGGAAAATGGGAGGGGAGGAATATTTGTATTAACACAAGCATGTCAGTAATAGTGAAAATGTCTACACCATTTGTTTTATAACCAACCTAAAATTTAAAATTTAATATTTATTCTAGATAACTTAAACATAATAGGCCTACATATACAAACATAATAATAAATCTTACCCAAAAAATGGCGATCTTGGCATACAACATTTCCCATTACGTTAATATTCAAAACAACACATACCTTGTAGGGAGCTATCACCTGAAACAAGATGTATGTCAACTTGTGGTTAAAGGCATCGATGAATATCCCCATTAGGCACTTTCCAAAAACCATGTAGTCCTCACGCTAAGTTCACACCAAACTAGGAAAACTATTCTGCTAAAGGGAGAACAGAGGGGTCACTTTTCAGGGAGGGGCGGAATATTCACTATTATATTGTAGGTACCCAACAACACTTTGTAAAATGAAAATATTTGAAATTTTAACCAAAACTTTCGATCATCACCACGTTACGGCCAACCAGGACTCCAATTTTGTTCCCGGAACACTTGCTTCCAGCTGGAAACTCTTGAAGTGAATTCAAGATAACAACACACCAAATTACCTTTGCCCACAATATCTTGCTGCCAACTTAACAGAATTATGGGTCCCACTAACTAGCACAATAACTATAGTTTTTAAATAAGTAAATAAAACACCAAAAGATATACAAGGTGAGTTACTATAATGTAGCCCTGTACAATACAATGCATGCGCATATTATGCATAATGCATATTATTGTATAGTATTGTAATACAAATGTACAGTAGAAGATGAAACGTGTTTCGATACATTACCTGCCTTTAAAGAAGTTGTTGAAAGTGGTCTCCTTTGGATTCAAGACACCTCTGAGCCCAAGTCAGCATGCTTTGGTAAACTTTCCACAACACTGTACTATCTATGGCCGCGATAGCATTATAAACGTTCTCCTGCAATTCCTAAAGTGTCCGGGTTCGTCCTATAAACTTTTCTCCTTAGATAGCCCCAAAGGTAATTGTGGAGGCCACAAACGTTTGCTCACAATTAATTCGTTTGGGAATGCTTCATGAATTTGGGCCGGCACCACACCGGACATATAGCAAGTGGCCTCATCTTGTTGAAATGTGCACCACTCCCACTCTTCTGGGGTTAATTGTGTGTAAAAGTGTTCAAATATTCCCAGGTACATATCAGTGTTGACAATCATATCAAAGAAGATGATCCGCCGTGCAGACACGGAACACCACACTCCAGTTTTTGCGGCATGGAGCAGTTCTTTGTGAAGTATGTGTGGATTTTCAGTTGCCCAGTACTTTGAGTTCTGAGAGTTGTTGTGCCTGGTTAAATGGAACCAGGCTTCATCTGACACAAAATGTTGAGTTGGATCAAGTTCTTGTCAGTGACACTATCTAGGAGTCATGTGCAGTATTCCACACTTTTCACTTTATCTGTCTTTTTTTTTTTTAACTCTTGGACACAATCATGTTACATGATACAGATTTAACTTTAAAGTTTGCATTGATAAATTAATGGCTGGGGACTGGATGTTGTGTCTTTCCTAGTCTTAAGTTAGATTACAAGGTATATGAAGCTACGACAACCCTAGCAAGCCTGTAGGGGAAAATACATAGCTTGGATAAAAAAAAAACTGACCCAAACCACAGGCTGGAAATAGTAATGGATGTAAAAATATGTATATATGAACACCTCTTTAAGGAAAATCCCAAGAAGGGGGGGGGTCTAGACCCCCTGTCCCAGTCTTTTCTACAACCTTGATATATAGCAGGCATGTTCATTGCATCAATCACTGGAAGGACTTAGGTCGATCGCAACATTAGCCCATAGGAATTGAATCATGAAAATGTAAAAAGGTGTACATTCAGTTGTAATATAATGATTTCATTGAGATTTTGAAGTGGGAGTATAAACCATTCCTATTTTTATTTCCTTAACCAGCTTACGTGAAAGTCATTTACAGATTAACCATGACCTCGTCATATCACTTGATTCATATTGCATCACTCACAGTATGCCACAGGAGTGAGAGAAAGAGAAGATGTGAAACACCGTGCTTTAAACTGAGGCGTAGTTTCCTCTTACCGTCACGCATTAGGCTCTTTGCACAGTAGGAGGATAGTAGTTCTGTGTAAAAAAAAAAATTCAATAATTTTGTAGTTCTTTGTGTTCTTTATTTTATTAATAAGTTATAAATGTGTGCATGTGTGTCATAGTTCTTAATACAACTATTTCAGAAGGCCTATAGTGAAAAAATGAGTGCCGAAAAGAAGACCAAAACTCATCAATTTCATGACGAATGGGAAATTGTGTTGCTTTGTGATGGTGAAAGACAAGTGGTGTTGTTTAATTTGTAATGCCTCATTGTCCTTGATAAAAAAGGGTAACTTGGAACGTCATTATAATGCTCTTCCTCGGGGTAAATTTGATGGAGATTTTCCACTCAAAAGTGAAATTCGTAAACCTAAGCTCATGTAACTTAAATCGAAATTAGCTGCTCAGCAAAAATTACTTGCAAAACCCAGCTCACATTCTAACAAGAATCAAATAGCTAATGCTATTATTTATGCATTTTAGTGAGAATTACTCCATCTAGATATCATAATCTGAAAATTGAAAAATGACACCTGGACACGGGAATCGAACCCGGGACCCCGGGAATTTTCAGATTATGATATTTAGATGGAGTAATCCTCACTAAAATGTATAAATAATAGCTCTAGCTATTTGATTCTTAATATGCAATCTCGTACAATTATAATAATTGTACAAATGACAGCAATAAGCCAACTACCGAGTCGAAGATGGCTGCGTTATCTGATAGATCATGATATTAATATAATCACACACTTGTAGCCGACGATTTCCGCACGTCCATCATAGGCTCTGCCTTAAAATATGAGTAAAGAATGACCCTGGGCACAGGACGAATCTTGGATAGCTCAGTAGTTAAAACATTGGTGTACTAAGCCAAAGGTCCCGGGTTCGATTCCCGTGTCCAGGTGTCATTTTTCAATTTTCAGATCATATTCTAACAACGCAACCATTTCATCCTTCAAGGTGAGCAACCTGATTGTTAAAAATTGCAAACCTTTTACTGAAGGAGAGTTTGTAAAAGAGTGTTTTCTTGTAATAGTTGGTAATCTTTCTGAAGGATTTAAAAATAAAAGATATCACAGCTGTAATCCAAGATCTTCAACCATCAAGAAACACGGTCATGCGGTGAATGGGAAAAATGTGTAAATATATAAGTGAACGGCCGTTGAAAGATGTGTCCAATTGTGTTGCTTTCTCACTCCAAATGGATGAATCTACAAACATCAGTGACATGAGTCAGATACTAATTTTTATTCGGATGGTTTTTGAAGATTTCAGCACCAAAGAAGAACTACTTGGGATGGCTTCTTTAAAAGGAAGAACTACAGGTCAGTAAATATGGAATTCTTTATATTTTTTCGCCAAAAATCTTACTACACAACATTGTTGCCATCATTACTGATGGAGCAAAGGCCATGACAGGTCAGGTTAATGGATTTATTGCCCTATGTCGACAGCATGACAATTTACCTGACTTCCTTGCATACCACTTTAGAATTCACCAGCAACTTTTGGCAAGCAAGCAAAAATTGTAAATTTAATTAATGGAAAATCACTTCAAAGGCATTTAAATTTCGCTCTTGAGGAAGGGCAACCAGACATAATTTTACACACAGATGTAAGGTGGCTCAGTAGGAACAAATATTTGCTAAGGTTTCGAAGTTTGTTGAGATAAATTATATCCTTTTTAAAGTAGAGGGGATATAAGTGCACTCATTTAGAAGATGAAGAGTGGTTGTTTGATCTGACTTTCCTTGCTGATTTCACAGGTAAATTTAGTAATATGAACCTAGAGCTGCATTGGAAAGACGATGAGCATAGTTTCATCCTGCAAAATCAAATTTAACCTAATGATGACTGACCTTACAATCAATACCTTTGATCCCTTACCTAATATGCAGGACCATCTGAAATAAAATCCTAGCTTTGTTTTTAAAACAGAGAATTATGTGGCCGAAATTGGTTCTGTCATTCAGGAGTTCAAAAAGAGATTTGGTTACTTCCAAAAAATTGAATCAATTGTAGAGTACATGTCATTTCTATTCAAATTTGATTTGGACATTAAAGAAATGGCAGTCACTACCAATAAAAATCACTCATTGAGTAACTATCACTTGAAAATGAGATATTTACTCTGAAAAATGACATTTTTTGGAAGGCCCGCTCAGGAGAAGATGCAGTGAAATTATGCATTCATGTTCATATTTTTGGTTCAACTTATTTGTATGAATCTGCATTTTCATATCTAAAAATGACGAAGAGTAAGCAACGTTCCAACATGACTGAAGAACACCTTCAGGGTTCCCTGGCCCTCACCCAGCACTCGCCTGATATCCAAAAGACGGTGAACGAAATGCAGACCCAGGCGTCACACTAACGACAGAGGTAAGCATGTGTTTTCAAATGCATATTGATTTATAACAAACTTAGCGTATAACCCGAACGGTAGTAAGACGTGGTGATATTATTATTATTAATAATAATAATTATAATAATTAATAATAATAATAAATACTAACTTTTGAGGTTTTGTGGAAGCATCTATCATTTATTATTTTCACTATAAGCTCAGCCAAATTTAAAATGTGTAAGTTGAAGAATGACAATGGGAAAGTGTGGTAGGTCACTGCCAGTTTTGATACTAGATAGTAGATCACAGACTACTTGAAGTTGGACATGCATGATATATAGGTATATAAGAAACACTTGGTAAGACCTCAAATTTAATCATCAATATCAAGTTTGCAAACAACCTGATTGAAGCAAATTATTTCCCTCACCCTTCACTTCAATGAAAGTTCTACAAGTTTACAATGGAGGAACTTAAATATTTATAATGACTGCCCCAACCTCAACAGCAATAATGCCAATGAACTGGTGAATAAAAACTCTGAATTCAGTTCAGTTACGTAAAAAAACACGTTCACTTAGTGAACATGAAAGAATCTCTAGGAACCTCTTGAGGAGGACTGATATCTCTTATGTGTATCAGGCAGGGTGTGACCCATCTGGGCCGTTACAGCTACAAGTATGTACTTTGTTGTGCCTTCCTATGTATCACTCATTCACTCGTCTAATGTATTAATGGCTTCATTATCAAATAATCACCATCCAACTTCTTTGTGAGTCACCCTATAACAAACTTGGGGGACCAACTTCAGTGGTTTCATGGTCTAATGCGCTATGCTCCCAGTAGACAGCCTGCAGATGACAGGTAGATTGAGGTTCAAATCTCGGTCGGGTCTACCAAGGGTGGTTTTTACAAAATTGTTTTCTGATCTCCCTCCACGCGAATGTGGGTACACTACTTCTAAAATATAACCTTCCTCATTCCTAAAATCATTAGCATAGTTAGTACATAAGTGTATAACCTGAACAGATAGTAAATTGCGGTACTAAAACAACTTGGATGGGAAAAACTTCATCAGAAATTCCTCTCAGACACACTATTTCCCATTCTACAAACCCCCCCTCAAGATATATTCGATATATTGATTCGAATTTTAAAAAACACCTATAATAACTCCTTTTATTTTCCAACATTTCTCCCACCTACACACAAATATTTCATGCTATTCACATTCAGAATATTGTTCTACTCTTGTCAATAATTAATTCTATTTATTCCAAAAACACCATGTGCTTCAATCCCATCTAAACTCAAGGACTCGAAGTAAACAACTTTAATACTATTCACACATTCAATAGAAATAAAACCATGCAGAATATCGAAAGTGCTATCTAGTTTTTCTAATCTAAAAGGTAAAGCAAGTTGTTTGAACAAATACAGATATTTTATGGTTCCTTATTTACAATTAATTATTGTTAGTATTTGTATAGCCCATGTGGGTAGTAAGATGAGTAAGGTACTATTCTATCGCCTTCATCCTCACCCCATTAGTATAAATATGTGGATAGCCCAGGCAGATAATAATATGCACTGCACCAAGAAAAAATCTTATTGAAACAATCAAATACTAACTATATAGTTCTGAGAATGGAATCAAAAAACTAATTGTTAAAAGGTAACAATCATTGTAGCCTATTTGAAATACAATATAAATTTAATAAGCTCAAAATTAAAAACAAATTATTTTATGTGGAGGTTTAGAGGCTTAACAAAATAATAATAATAAAATTGTGCTAACTGTTGCATTAATAAATATCCCAATGTAATCATCAAAACTATGATTGTTACAACCTTTTCTGAAATTTGTTTCACCTTTCTCAAATATCTAATGTGTTTGTATACATGTATATTTATCTGTGTCACTTTTGTCCCTGTAATGTGAATTTCTTTAATAACCAATGTTTTCATTACTTTCCACAATAACATACTGAGCATTAATATCTGTTAATTTACATAAACATTACCTTTTCTTCCTTATCACTCAGGGGTAGTCCTTGCATTATTACATCTTCTGAAAAATAATTAATCAAGTAACTTTTTAGCCACACAAGTATATGTTTGTGTTATGTCCGTAACATGGTAAGGACGGCTGGAATAAGAACACCTACTTTGTTTAATGTTACTGCTTGAGTGAGACTGGTTTTGTCGGGAACACCGGCTATCAATAAGATTCTCGATAGTCATTTAGGATCGGGCATGATGGGTGGGAAGCAGACAATTTATTACGTCACCACACATGTTAGCCAATCTACATGGAAATACATTACATTCCTCCCTTACAATTTCTTGACTATAGATATTTCAAAATACCTAAATATACATAAAATAAGAATACAATGCATGACCACGATTTCCAATAGTCATGATGAAATAGTTTACATTTAAAACACTTTTTATACTTTTTATACTTTTTAATAGTCACAGTGAAATAATGTAATAATACTTTAAACTATTTACAAATTTAATTTAACTACAGGTTTCCTACACCTAGTTGGATACCTAGGCTCCTTTACTTCTGGTTAGATTTCAACTCTGAGGTGGGTGGGATTCTGGACTACTGCCCTTTTCATGCGATTCAACCCTGGGGACGAATAGAGGATGGTTCTCACCCCTTAATGCCTTAGGAGATGTCAAACCTTCCCTATTAGATTTGGGATTTAGCTCTGAGGGATATGGCTCTCTAATGCTATGTTATATATCCTCCACTTTAGTTTCAGGGGAAGACTGTAAACTAATTAATTGGTCAATATGACATTTCCATGTTACTGCCCCTAATCAGACTAAATAGGCAACTGGACTCAATTGTGATACAACAAACCCCTCAATCCATTTATTCTTTGCTCGATAGTCTCTGACTAGTACTGGTTGGTTTGGAATTAGTTCTCAAGTTTTACATCCCTTTGCATATTTAACCTGTTTTCTCTGATTTTGCTCTACATTTTCATTTACATTAGAACATAGCAAATCTAGCCTAGTTATAAGTTGTCTATTAAACATCAATTTTGATGGTGTTTCATTTGTTCTATGTACTGAGTTCCTATAATCACATAGAAATCTACTTAAAGCTATTTCCATATTTCTTTTTTCATAAATAGCGATCATCAATTTATTTTTTACAAATTTTACTGCATTTTCGGCTGGGTCATTACTTTGAGGATGGTATGGAGGTGTTAAAGTATGCTTAATATCATTTGCATTAAAAAAACTCAAATTCTTGTGATGTAAATGGCGGTCCATTGTCACTAACAATGTGTTCAGGTAAACCAAACCTTGCAAAGAGCTGTCTTAAATGAGCAATGGTTTGACCTGCTGCTGTTGACGATACCTCTAACACTTCCAACCATTTAGTATACACATCTATGATAACAAGATACATCTTAGATTTGAATGGACCTATAAAATCTACATGTAACCTAGACCATGGTTTATTTGGATAATTCCAAACATGTATCATACTCTTGGATGGATTTTGTCTTTCCAAGAGACAGTGTGCACAATTGTTGACCATTTGTTTAATGTCCTGATCAATATTAGGCCACCAAATTTAAGATCTGGCTAAAGTTTTCATTTTAACTATTCCAAGATGACTTGAATGTAATTCCTCTAACAAATGTCTATGAAATTTCTTTGGTACAATAACTCTATACCCCCACATAAGTATTCCTTGCTCTAATGTTAATTCATTTTTCCTATGAAAATATTTTGTCAACTCCTTATCATAATCATAACGCCAACCAAACTTCACATAACCTGCAAGTTTAACAAATTCTGGATCTTTTTGTACTTCTCTCTTTATATCTTCACATTTTATAGGTATTCCACTAATTTCAAAACATTGTAAATAAGTACCAATACAACTATCATTCTCTAATTCATCTTTGTCAGAGTTAACTAATGGCCACCTAGATAACCCATCAGCATTACCATGATTTTCTGATTTGACATAGCAAATATCAAAATCATACCCTGATAAGAAAAGAGCATATCTTTGTAGTCTACTTGCTGCAAAAGCTGGTAAACCTTTTTTCTCCCCAAATATGCTTAACAAAGGTTTATGATCTGTACATAGTATAAATTTCCTCCCCCACAGGTATTGATTACATTTTTTTACTCCAAAAACAAGGCTCAAAGCTTCCTTGTCAATCTGTGAATATCCCAGCTCAGCTTCAGACAGTGTGCGGGAAGCATAGGCTATTGGACGTTCACTTCCATCTCTCTGCACTTGTGACAGTACACTACCCAGAACATAGCCTGATGCATCAAATGCTAATTTTAAGGGTAATTTAGGATTTTAGTGAGTTAACACCTCTGTTGACACTAACTTTTTTTTAATTATTGAAAAAGATTTCATGCATGCCTTGTCAAAATCAATATCTGTGTTTTTCCTCAACAGACGATACATAGGAGACAGTATCGTGGATAAGTTTGGAACAAACTTCCCATAGTAATTGACTAGCCCTAGAAATCCCTTCAATTGTTTAACATTTTCGGGCTTAGGTGCATATAATATAGCCGCAATTTTGTCTTTGGCAGTTTTTAACTCATCTTTGTCTATTACAAACTCTAAATACTCTCAACTTTTAGAAAAAAACTTACACTTATTTTTGCTTACAGTGAGACCTTTGTAACTTAAACGTTTAAGTTTACATACCTCTTTGAGTTTGTCACAATGCTTCTGCATGTTCCTACCAGTAATCAAAATGTCATCAAAAATACAAATACTCCTTTTAACCCCTGTAATGTTTTTTCCATTAATATTTAAAACAAATTTGGTGCTGGAGAAACTCCATAAGGAATTCTGTTGTACTTAAATAAACCCTTGTGAGTGCTTATGACACAAAGTTTATTAGACTCTTCATCTAACCTAACCTTTTGATAATCATCACTTAGATCCAGTTTACTAAAGGTTTCCCCCTTTTGTAAAGTGACAAATATCTCTTCTATTTTAGAAATAGGATGTATCTCTAGTTCTAGACTAGAGTTTAAGGTCACCGCATATTCGAATATTTCCATTCCTCTTAAGTACAGGGACTATTATTGGTTTACCCCATTCACTATTAGAAATCAGAGTTAATACCTCCTCTTGCACTAAGCGTTCTAACTCCTGCTCTACCTTTTCTTTAAGTGCAAATCGAATTGATCTTGGTTTGCAATACTTTGGCTTAGCATCTTTTTTCAAATTTAACCTAACTTGTTCACCCATATAGTCTCCTTACTTTTTATTAAAAACTTCTGGACATTCCCTTCACAGGTTAGTTACGATTTCTGTTTGTAACTTATCTGCCGTTACACTATTTGCACTATGCAAATTTTCTCGTATCAATAATTGAACTTTTAGTTTCTTAATCCAGTCCCACCCTAGTAATGGATTAGCTCCATTTTTAATTACAAATAATTCCATGTTGTGTGACAAATCCTGATATTGAACATTTAAATTTATAACACCCACAGGAATAATTGGTTCATGTACATTTGAATTTAAGATTAAATCAGTTGGATGCAATTTTAAGTGATTCAATTTATCCAGATAATACTTTTCAGAGATTACAGATACCCCTGAACCTGTGTCTACTTCAAACGGAATTTCTTTTCCTTTCACCTGAACATTTATTCTAACAGGTTCTACTCTTTCACGCTTCACGCCAAGCTGATTTTTAAATAGCCCAAATAAATTTGAAATGTCATCAATGTTTTCATCACTATTGACATTTAACACACCCAATCCCACAAAATGTTGTTTATTACTGTCATACTTTTGTCTGTCTTGCTGAGATTTGCTTGCAATCTTATGAGTAGCCCTATTAGAATTGTTAGACTTACCCGACTGTTTCATTCGACACACCTTTTGAAAATGACCTTTCTTCTTACATAGACAGCATTCATACGGTTTATAATGGCATTCATGTTTTAAATGACCGTTCCTTCCACAGCAATAACACCTCACCTCTCTTGTACTGCCTTTTCTCTCTTTTTTCGACATTTGAAGAATTTGGGAGTGACGATCAGCTGTTCTACTGGTGTTATGTCCAAAGGCTAGTGACGCTGCATCCTTCTCGGCTGCCTCCAAAGATGTTGAAATCAGCACTGCCTTTTTGTAGTCTAGTTGTCTCTCCGCTAGAAGTTGTTGCTTGATAGAGCTACTTCTCAAGCCACTTACAAAACAATCCCATAAATAATCAGATAATAATTCTTTAAATTCGCAGTGCTTTGACATTTGTTTTAAGCTAGCGATATAATCTGATACACTTCCATGTTCATGCTATGATCTTAAACTAAATGTATACCTTTCGGTAATAAATGATGGTTTAGGATATAAGTGTTCTTGAGTAATTTTAATTAGATCCACATAGTTTTTTGTTGGCGGCTTGTGAGGTGTACATAAATCTCGTAAAAGATTAAAAGTTTTCACGCCAACTACTGTCAGTAACATACTTACTTTCTTCTCATTAGTTATACTATTACATTCGACAAATAGCTCGAATCGCTCTACATATGACGACCAGTTTTCTTTATTACTGTCAAAACTACTCATATTTCCTATGACTGCAATTTTTTGTTAATATGGATGATTTTTCATAGACCAAGCCCTAAGTTATTAAAATCCCCAAATGTTCTCAGGGTTGCCTCAAGTCTGTTATGCATACGTTTCCAATTGAAAAACTTTTTTTCACTTATATAATTAAATTAATTCAACAAAACTTTTAAAGCTGGACTTCCAAATAGCCAGGAACATATTATACCATAGTTTGTTTTTCCTCGTCGCCAATATGTTACGTCCGTAACATGGTGAGGACGGCTGGAATAAGAACACCTACTTTGTTTAATGTTACTGCTTGAGTGAGAATGGTTTTGTCGGGAACACCAGCTATCGATAAGATTCTCAATAGTCATTTAGGATGAGGCATGATGGGAAGCATACAATTTATTATGTCACCACACATGATAGCCAACCTACATGGAAATACATTACAGTTTGCATGTGTATGTGCCATGAGTTATAGTGTGTGTATATGGTATGTAGGCCTACTATATGTTTATTTGTACAATTTTTCAAGGAAACATTTTCTTTATTGATTTTTATTCACCATTTCTGGATACTTAGTACAAGTCAACTTGAGTCACATTATAATGCTTAACTTATAAACAATATTTATCTAAGATATAACTTATAAACAATATTTATCTAAGATATATATGTTTTGATACATGATTATATACATAAAGTTTCACACCAATAGGTTATCATTCTGCCCTGACATGTTGGTATAGTTGATTTTGTTTGTTTTTATAAAATAGAACATTTTACAACATATCCCCTCCTGGGTAAGAACACATGATCTAATATCATTTAAATACCTCTCTTCACAAGTAAGCGGTAAAAAAAACCCACCTAAGCTATTTAATTCACTAAGGACCTAATGACATATTGATAGTTTATAATGATTTTTTATTTACAAATTAATTAAAGACAAATAGACCATTCTACTTAATCAAAACCAATTTTACAGAAAACTTAATTTATCCATAATTTGATAAGGTAAAATGTAGTCTTAAGATCTCCTTTTTAATAGTTTATAGAAATAAAATATTTATGTTGCTAGTTGTTAATACTTGCATATGTTTAATGATACATAATAATAATTTAGTTTCTATAAACTCTTAGTAATTTTTGAAATCATTATAATTTTACTATACTTTCTTGTGATATTACTTTAAAGTTCCCAGTTATAAAAACAATAATTTATGTATAAGTAAATGCTAATAACTAAAGTTTCTTAAACTAAATTTCAAAATTTATAACCTTATAATATTTATTTCAAGTAATCATAATAAGATATTGCGTTCAGACCCACACAAAAAGTAACATCAGATATTATAAATAGCAAAAATTTATATTTGAAGGACATAATGTGATTCATATAATCAAATGTATTTTAATCATAATATATATTTGATTTTACAAACAAAAGATTCATATATCTATACAACTATATATTGATAAAAAAATAAGTAATTAAATTGTCTTCACAATGAAAGACAATTTTTCAGTCAAATTAACTATATATAATAGTCAAATAGAGTACTATTCCATAAAAAAAACCTACCAAAAACATAGGGCCTACATCCAATGACGTTCCACCATAAAGGCCTAGACAAACTTGTATTTGTTTTCAATACTAACGACTATATATCCTAACTTCATTCCTTCACACAAGAGGGCTCCAAGAATCACGTTCAAATATTTCACTAACCTCTACAACATTCGCTTCACTCTAAGGCCCATATCACACTAGGATGCCAAGGCAGCGCTGCCAGTTACAAAGCACAGAACCCAATGATGCATCACACACCTGGCATCGCTGCCATTCGGGCAGCGCTGCGAGTCCGAATGCCGAGACACGCAACTAGTGGCATCGATGCAAGACTGGCAGCTTTGCCATAAGAATACATGGAGTGAGATCTGGTGTCTCACATTCAGATGCCAAGAGCGCTGCCAGTGGGTTTTGTACCGTATTGTCTCACTCTCGTCTTGTTATTCTTGTGGTTTATTTCTTGCAACATAGACAATTTTGACACAGAAAAGTTCATGGTAGAGATACAAAACAGTCTGGAATGTTCAGTGATTGGACCTTAACTTTTAATACCTTGAGGAGTGCTGTGATACCTGTAGTCTATGACATGGTAAAACATATGTTGGTCGTTATCATTGTGTTCATCAGAAGTGAACTGGGAAGTTGTGTTTAAATGTAATGATGTATTGATGTCATGTTAAATAAATACTATAGCAGGCTAAGCTAAAATAACCTATAAAACTAAACTAATTTAGTAATATTACACAGACCTTCGTTATGGGACTCATCATCTGATGACTACTGCAATCGAAAATTAAAGAATAAATGCTGGGAAGAGGTCGTGGAAATTTTTGGAGAGAATTGATAACAACAGTAGAGAAAAATGAGCTCATTTAATTTTTTAAACACATTCATTTTTATTTTACAGTACTTTTTTTTAGCACCACGTTTTACTATCGGTTCAGGTTATATGTCTATTTAATAATTAAGCTTATCTTAACTCTAAAACAGACACAACATCCAGCCCCCGGGCTGTTAATTCGTCACTGTGAAAGGGTAAACCCACATTTCACCAATGATATATTTTTCGACCATGCCGGGAATTGAACTCGGGATCCTTGGTTCAGTAGGCAGACGCGCTACCGACGTGTACATCTTTTTTCAAAGTCACTTCTACATAATATGGCCAATAACTCATCAAAATATGTCATTTACATTCTTATGTAATTGAACCATTTTTCCTTGGTAGTTTCTTAAATCACTGTATAACGTAACAAACAAACCATGTGTGCTACGATTTTAAATGAAGGGATGCACCCACAACCATCATTTTTTCCCGTTCTTTTTACTTGAATGACAACGACGAATACAAGCGATGAGTATTTTGGCATCTTGGGTAGCAGACCCCACAAATGCCAACAGCGCTCCACTGGCATCCTAGCGTGATACGGACCCAACCCAGTACCAAACAATATCCCATTCAACAAAGTCTCAAATAAGAAGAGCACCCAATGAAAGGCCACAGTGACCGTTCCTCAGAAGAAACCCTAATTTATCAGTTACAATTGAACCAATTCATTTCTGAATACAGTGGACTCAGCACAGAAATCCTCCGACAATGAATATTCTCTGTTTTGATATCAACCACACTAACCCATTAGTACTTGATGTATAAAAAACCTAGTTTAGATTTTTATTTATGTTCTAGTACCAAATTAATATGGACCTTCCTCAACAGTTTTAATGCCTCTCAATTTCTCTGTGGAAACTTGACATCAATGCATAAACAACTCCAGATATTCTTGGGTTTGCAAGAGATAAGCCCTTTTTTTCCTACACCTTTCTTGAAAAAGGTCAATCAAGTCATCAATATTCTATCCATATAATATGTACCTTAACTCATAAAAATCATCTTAAGTAATAATGTTAAAAATAAAGACATAAAGTGTGCACAAATACTCAAGTATGAAGAGGAAGCTTCAGAATCTAACTACACTCAAGACTTAAGATCAAAAATCAACTTCTAGCTATAGTTTGGTCAGTGCTCTTTCTGCTGAAGAAGGGCCCTGATATGATTTAAAAATTACTAATACTGAGATATGTTGTGTCTTAAATTTAAACCTTTAGAGTTATAATTTTTTTTTTTAATATAAATTTGTAGAGCGGGTCCTTCTATTTTACTTTCAATGTTTATAGAGTCCAGCACTGCATGCTTGGCGCTATTTTTTACTCTGTATAAAAAACTTGCACACATCCGAAATATATAATATTGAACTTAAAAATATTATTCTTGGTACTTTTTTTAAAAATGATTTACTGAATATATTTATTCTAGCTGATGTAGTAAGATCTTTACTTGTAAGTATGTTCATATGTGTTCGAACAATCAATAAGTTGAATAAAATACTGTGCTCTATAATTTGTGTTTCTTAATTTAGCATGTTGTAATATTTCTTAAAATACAACATTATTAAACTAACTCATCTAAACTAATCCAAATGTGAAATACAAAAAGAATCAGGTCTTTTCTTTTGATTTGCATAAAAGAGTAAAGGTAATTTGATTAGAAATCAAAAAATTAAATGCATTTTTGTTATATTTAACATTAAAATGTGATACTTTATTTAGATTCTTCTCCTGGAGTTTTCGTGTGTATAATCTCTGCATATTCAGTCTTGTCATCTTCTTTGCGCACAACAGAGCGTGGCTGATTTCCTTGTTGAAGATCCAACTCAGCATACACAACATCCCCTTGCTTGGCCTGGATTGTCAATGGAGTTCCTCTCCCAGTGGTTATATCCTTACCAGAGAAATAATAAGATTAATAAGAAATAAATGATTTGTTAATTTTCAACAGTCATTGATAGTATGAGAAATATGATAAAATTTAAGGGTCAGTAGTGTATTATTTCTAAACAAACATATGCTTGTTCAACTCTTGTCTTATGCTATGAATAGCCAATATAGCTGAGGCACACCATATTAAGTTCCTAAAAATATATAGCTCTAATAACATTTATTTGTGGTTAGGAGGGGGATAGTTCAAGTACACACGAGTCAGTTGAACTTTTGAGGTTTAATAAAAATAATATGCTACTCTGTGTCAATCAAGTGTTATGTCCAGTGTACTATATTTTACAACAATACCCCACTCTTTCAACGGGCTATGGACTAGAGCACTAACTAAAATCGAAGCTTAGCCTTCATTTAGTTCACAAATTCATTAGGTATGAATAATTTGGTTATTTTAATAACAAAAATAAGTAGTATTAACTGAGCAACTTCTACTAAAAGACTAAACAACGAAATAAACACTATGGGTGTGTGATAATGAAATGGAATGAAAGAGCGAAACAAGCAAGCAAATAAATTTAAAAACATTATATTTGAAACCTGACGAAAGAGCGAAGCAACAAAACTCGAAGCGGCAAAAGGTGAGTTATGGCTGTATTACTAAAGGTATAGAAAAAAAAGAGCAGTTTAAAATTAAATTTTAGCATATTATTCTTTATAAATATCATTTTGTATCAATTTATTTGATAGAAATAGCACATCGTAGCATCTTAAGCTAAGATACCCCAAATTAAATTTCTTGAATAAATTTTAACATACTATAAAACTCAGGGTTGCCTTTAGTTAAATTAGCACTTAGGTCACGAATAATAATATTATATTGATTTTAAAACCTCTCTGAATCAATACTACTCACAAGTGCCAATATTGTGATTAATGTTGTATGTCTGAATTTGGGTTTTGGAATTTACAAGGCTAATAGTAAGTGAACCATATCCATTTTTTAGCCTTATTTGAGGTGATCATGAGAATACACTTTTTCAATTCTCAGATATTTTAAGGTTTTCCAAACCAAAATATATATTTTTCCCTGGTGATATTTTTATTAATTATTATTATATACCAAATACCACATTGTGGCACAAATGTTAAATATTGATTTGCTAGGTAGTGACACTTGTGGGCACCCAAACAAAGGTGTCAGTCTCATCATCTTTGGTTTGCCAGTGATGGGAAGGTTGAGGTTCAAATCTTGACTGGGTATATAGAAATGTTTTACCCCTAAACAACTTCCCACTCTCCATGCAAATGCGGATATACTTCCTCTAAAATATATCTTAGTAATCCATAGATACACGTGTCGAATAGCTTGAGCGATTATACACAATACATTAAAAATATAATCTATAAGCTCAATACACGCCTCTTAAAAAGTTTAATTATTTATATATTATAAATATAGGGCTAGGCAGGGGTAACCTTAAAATTAACAAAATTCTGCAATGTAATGCTCAAAAAATAATAACTTAACAGTGGTTGACTGGATAATCCATTTTATCGGTTGTATACACATTCACTATTTAAATGAACATAAGGAACTATTCGATACACAACATTTGGTCTACAAACCCATATTTTAAACCTATTCTTAGCCTACACATAACAAAACCTAGGCCTATTCCACATAAATAAAATAAAATATTTATTGTTAAAATTCAACATTATGATAAAAAAAATAGATGAAAATAAATCCCAGTAAAACCAAGCTTCGCATTTACGAGTGATAGTGGTAGAAAGATTTTATAAATGATATGCAATCACAACATAAATATTCGGCAGTCAACTCAATGTGCACATACATGCACATAATTTATTAAGATAAATGTAAAACAAATCAAAAGAAAGTAGTTTTAAATTATCATCAGTTCTTTTTGTTTTTTCTTCAATACCATACTTTAATTTGGGAATGTAATTAAATATGCACGCACATACATTTTGTGAATTTTATTGAAATTTTATGTGCCAGTCAAACCTAAGCTCAGTTTGCATAAATGCACAATAGATACTCTTAGCCGGTGATTTTTTTAGCACCACATTTTACTACCTGTTCGGCTTCTATGCCTAAGTACTAATTACACTAATGGTTTTAGGGGCGAGGAAGGTTATATTAAGAGGAAGAGTGGAAAGCCATTTTGGAAAAACTTCCCTCCTTACACCTGACCGAGATTTAAACTTCAAATCTCCCTGTCATCAGCAGTCTAGTCTATTGCAAGAGTGAGATGCCTTAGATCATGCAGCCACTGAAGCGGTTATGAAAAAATTAAAGTAATACAATGTGTCTGATGTTAATTATTGGTTTACTCGATCCATGATAGAGATGAGTTAACTAAAGAGAATCTTAATGATTGCTAATGTTTTGATCTAGTGTTGAAAAGGCTTAATTTTCCCTGTTTCATGGTCCAATTTCCTTTAGCCAGATTTTTTCCCCGTTTTCAAATTCTCAGACTATTCCAGGTTTTCCCTGTCTGTGGCCACCCTGCTACTGTATGTGCTCAGAACATTGACGGTGTTTATACCTATACCCATCACAAAAATCCTCTTCATTTATATTGGAAAAAGTTAGCAATTTACATTTGCTGGCAGACATTAGGTTATCATTTACAACTGTTCTTTGATCTGCTTTTGTAATGAGAAAATGTATAGTGGTTTTTTTGTGTTAGAAAGCAAGATTTGTAGATTTATAATAGAAAAATAATTTGCCAATAATTTTTTTTTTTTTAATATTAAGCATTTTCAATTTAGCATCTGCTATTGTTGATCAAATTCAATGAAGAAACTGTTTTAAAACAAAAGTATTAAGTGCTACCTTTTATCTTTCCAGTGAATTAAATTCATTTATTACTATTTGTTGTTTTTTTCGATTGGGTTTTTAGTATATAATTAAAAATAGGGTATCAAAATGATTGTCAACAATAATGTATGTATTCCCTTTCAAAAATATTAATATTGAATTTTATTCAGATTTAACTCATATAAATCTAAAAAAAACCAAGTTAATATGTATGATAAAGTTAAATCAAAATAACAAAATGAATCAAGTTTGCTCATTTAAAAAAAAAATATATGAGTGTGTTTCAATAAATAACAATAATAATAGAAAAATGTAAACACAGGAGAGGTATTGTTACATTACTTTTAAAAATCCTCATACTATGTTACCTTAAGTCCTTCAGAATCATCAGCTATTTTGTCCTTTTTATTAAATATGTAAGCAAGATTCATCTTAGGTTTGCTGGTCTGATCAGAGCCATGGTCTGCACTTTCCGTGTCGCTTCTGTAGACACAAATGAAAAGACTATATTTTGCAATATCTAGTAAACATGGACACACAACAACCAAAACAAGTGGGTTAGTTATTTAAAGATTTTTAGTACCAGTAATGGAGAAACTTGAGTGCAAGGTTATATGATTTGTGTCAGTAACACTTTAAGAATACATTGATTTTCATGCAACAGTAGAATAAATTGGACTCTAATGACAAAAATTGAATAATAAAATAATGTTTTGAATTTTATGAACAAAATTAATTTGGAATACACACTTTTACTCATATTTATAAAGTGTATATAGTAATGTGACTGCAGAGCGTGATTGTGACAGTCAACAGTTTAGATATATTTTTCAAATCCCCCCCCCAACTCAATAAAATGAAATGAAAACAAGATAGAATACATCCATCTCTACCCTGAGATAAGGACTTCAAATATTTCATGCCAGTTTAGTAGATAATTTAAAGAATGCCTGGTTAAATTTTGATTAATAAAATACTAGGAAGCAAACTAATATATATTTAAACTAACATACATACCCGATTATATTCTAAATAATGACATGTCATTAATTTATCTAATTCAGCACCAAATTAGGTGAATTATTCTTTAAATGAAATTTGATTGAACATGTTTACAAGACAAATAAGGTGGTGATACAATTTTGTGCAATGCTCCTAAGCAAGTACAAAAACAATATTTTTAACATGATTTATATAAATTATTATGGAGTTAATAGCATGATTCAAATTAATGTAAACAGATATAATTAGATAATGGGTAGTGAAAAAAACAACCAAAAAACCACACACACACACACCAAATTTGCATTTGAATAAGTTACATTGTTATATAGATGTTTATTCCATGCAAGAAAAGGAAGCAGTGTTTCTTTATAAGAAAAAAGAAAGATATAAAATAGATGAAGTTAAAAAATATAGTTTTTAAATAAAATACTAAAGCGTAGGTATGCTATAGAAATCTTAAAATAAGACCTTTATTTCTGTTTGGATATGATATGCCTTTTTGGTGGACTTCATCCTGTTATTATATTGTTCCCAATTTATGGCAATTAAATTGTAATTAAATTATTTGATTAGTTTCCAACAGTAGTGGCTACAATAAAATTTTATATAAAGCAAACAAGCCATTAGAGTCCTTCAAATGATAGAAATGCGCTATTATTTTTAAATTTGGTTAATTGCTTTATTCAAAACAAATTAAAATGTGTGTGTTATATCAGTGTTTGTAAAGAATTCACCTAATTTTATATTTGTTACAAAATTACTTGGGAAAAATAAATAAAATATGTATTAGTTGCTATAGATATTATATTTAAATAGAGTAGTGAGTTGCACTTTGCTGCAAGGACCAACCATGAGCCACCACTGCTTAAATATTACACATATTTACTTACTTACGCTATGGTATTAGGAACTCGAAAGTTCATTGCCTCACTTACAATAATAGGCCACCTATCCCTATCTTGAGCTAGTTCTATCCAGCCCAACTCATTGCACCCTATCCCTATCATGAGCTAGTTCCATCCAGTCCACCTCATTAGACCCTATCCTTATTTGGAGCTAGTTCTAGCCTGTCTACCTCACTACATCCTATCTTTATCTTGAGCTAGTTCTATCCAGTCGACCTCATTACACACCATCCCTATCTTGAGCTAGTTCTATTCAGTTCACTTTATTACACCCTATCCATTTCTCAAACTAGTTCTATCCAGTCCACTTTATTACACCTCATTACACCCTAGTCCTACCCTGAGCTAGTTATACCCAGTCCACCTCATTACACCATATCCCTATCCTGAGCTAGCTTTATTCAGTACACCTCAACACACCCTATCTCTATCTTGAGCTAGTTCTATCCAGTAGACCTCATTACACACTATCCCTGTCTTGAGCTAGTTCTATTCAGTTCACTTTATTACACCCTATCCATTTCTCAAACTAGTTCTATCCAGTCCACTTTATTACACCCTATCCCTATCTCGAGCCAGTTATATTCAGTCCACCTCATTACACCCTAGTCCTACCCTGAGCTAGTTATACCCAGTCCACCTCATTACACCATATCCCTATCCTGAGCTAGCTCTATTCAGTACACCTCAACACACCCTATCACTATCTTGAGCTAGTTCTATCCAGTCCACCTCATTACACCCTATCCCTATCTTGAGCTAGTTCTATCAAGTCCACCTCACTACACACTATCCCTATCTTGAACTAGTTCTATACAGTCCACCTCATTAAACCCTTCCCCCCCACTCTCCACTATCTTTATATCTTTTTATGAAAGGAATAGCTTCCTAAGCGCATTGTTTTCGAACACCCTAAATTTATTTTGGTCATGTAAGGTAAGAGACCACGTTTCACATACATAGAGAACAACCAGTAAAATTGTTTTGTATTTTCTGAATTTTACATTTTTGATAACAGACAAGATGTTACAACTTACTCACTGAGTAATAGCATACATTTCATGACTATTATTTTCCTTAATTTCCACTCTAATATCGTTAGTGTCAGTTAAAATCATTCCTAAATATCTGAACTCATTAACCTTGCCAAATAATATGTTGTTCGCAGTACTCTGAATTGTAGTCCTCAATATTTTTTTTTGTAAATTTATATTAACTATTGATATTCAAATAAATATGAAATGTAATTTATGAGTAGCGTTTGTTATTTGAGGAACAAGTAGGGTAAGGCTGTTATACATACATTTCGACTAAACTCGTTAATTAAGTACCACAAATAGTAAATTCTGGTTTACATTTAAGAAAATCTAACTCTAGACATATCATAATCATGAAAGTAAATATATATATATATATATATCAATAAAGACGTGTTTGCTGCTCAAAAGTGTAACAACAAACATTTAGACTTGTTTGGACGAAAGGGAATCAAAATAGTTAACATACCTTATTTCCTTTTAAGTTAACTTTGTATTTGAAAGATTAAATAAGAATATTCAGTAGGAAAAAATATTGCATGCAAAAAGTACCAATAAAATAGTTAAATAACACTTACCAAGCATTTTACTTTACCATTCATTGGAAAAAAACATGCGGATACACAGAAGTAAAGGCAAATGCAGTTTTATTGTTAGTTACTAATAAGCATGAGCAAACATTAATGAAAACACTATTATGTGTGCTCTATTTCAATGAAAGATTCATTTTGTTTCATTCTTTTAATCTGTACATTTAATGACAAAACACACCCAGCGTTTGATAATGGAAGTTCAGATTAAACTATATCCAATTTCTTTTTTCAAGCTGAAATTCTAAATGATAACTGTGCAGCTTCCAAGAAATTTCCGTAGTTGGACTTGTAGGAACTTTAAGTAGGTGTGTCATTTAAAATGCCCCCTAGTAGAAATATGTCAAGTCCTCATTCATTTAGATTAAATTATAGCTAATTGCATCAAACTAACATTGCATTCAGATACTATATCTCAACTATCAGTGCGTAGAACTTAACTTACATCTTATGCAATTTAATTATGACAATGTGTTTTTTGTGACCATAAGCTGCTTGTAAAACAACAAAGCATGTCTTCCATTAAATTAGAGCATTAACATGCCATTAGTGTGCAAGGGACTTGCTAAAAGTAAGCAAAAATAGATTTAGTTTAGTAGATTTAAATGTATAAAATAGACACTTCACCAAATTGCAATGTTAATGTCTATTTAATAATCCTAACAATGATACTTCATCACAAAAGATAAAATATGACATTGTACATTGTTTATAAATATCCTAGGTACTGTACACAAGTAAGTCATTATTTACACTAAGAACATTGTAGAAGTAATAAAATATTTTGTCATGAGATCTCACTTCACTGCATTATTATTTAATAATACCAAATTCAACACTAAAATAAATTTAATCTTCTATTAACAACGGGTGTGGCACAGGGTGGTGGAAATCTTCGGTGTCACCAAGAGGCTATGATGCTATCAATGGAGCTTACTCATTAGTCGCTGAACTTTTGTAGGGATCAGCTTGTATTCCGCTAGCAATGAAGGCAGTTCTGAAATTTATAGTTGAACACAAGTATGTAAAACAAATACTATTTAATCATGATTAAATGAAACCTTTCCTTTTCTTTGTGAATTTCAAAAATGAAAATTATTGTAAGGGTGAGGGAATTTTTGTGTTAAGAGGTTTGCAATATTAATTAAAAAAGATCCAATTACTATTTTAACCTACTTTGCCAGATGATCTAAGCCAGAGTTTCTGTTTTCCACAACTCAACCCTTTAGAGGATTATTTATTTCAACTTCAATACTAGTCCTTTACTTTTATGTGGCAGCCAGTATGAAGTGCCACTGTTGAATAATGCCTATATCCAACTTTTCAAAAAAATCTTTAAAAAATACTTAAATTCAATCTACTTAAATTGTATTTTTCAAGTGCTAAATATTTGTTTTGATGGTAGTCTTAATGAAATCAGAAGTGAAAGTGTTAGCAAATATCCACTATATAAAGCATCTCCTTTCCCATATAAGTGGGCCCCGGGAGGTTCAGATCCCCCTTCCAACCCCCCTCTCCCTTTCTACGCCCTTGCATGGAGCAGTGGAAGGAATTGCTTTACTGGGCCCAGTAATTGCTCAGTCATACTCCTGTACCTGTAACCAAAAGGTGACAATGACTTGATCTCACATGTCTCAATTAGTATTGTGAATTTTGCACATGAACAGCTGAGAGTTTCAAACAGGTTTGCCATTCAGTATAGTGCATGGAGATGCTTGCCACCTATGTGTTTCTATTTTGAAATTGACAAGAGTGAGTCTATTATATTTACTGAACAATAAATATGACCATTTATTGCATTGTATTGTATCATACTTACAAATATGTCCTCTTATTTTAAAGACAGTACCAGTGGTAGCAACGAATACCGGTATTCCTTGCCACCGTTTTATTTCATACTATACTTGGATATACAGATTTAACAGTCTATAAGAGCACAACACCGAAATGGTTTTATGTTTAATTCATTAGCACCACACATTACTACCCATTCTGGTTAAATACGCATGTACAAATTATGCAAGGGATGAGTAAGGTTGAATTAAGAGGAAGTGTACCCACATTTGTGTGGAGGTAGAGTGGAAAACATCAACGTCAGTATACCAGACCGGGAATAGAACCCCGAACTGCCCATCATAGGCAGTCCAGTCTATTGCTAGAGTGATGCTTTAGACGAGTGGTTCCCAACCCGGAGGTGTGGAACAATTTGAAAATAATGTTAAAAATCAACTAAGAATTTAAGGCATTATTTATTTCAATCCCTTTTCCAAAGTAAGATAGTTTTTAATTGAGGTATTGGCAACAATGGCACTGTCTACCAGTTGTGAAACTCAATATTTAAGAACTGAAGAAAACAAAAACTATGCCAACCAACACATTAGTTTTCGGTCATTTTATTTGTAGTGTAACATTGGTTTTTGCATAAAATAAAGAAGTGACTAGAAAACAAAACTTTTAAAGTTTTTTTTATAATGGTTTTAAAATTAGGGGAGGAGGGGGGGCGGATGGTATGGGAATTTAATCTTTTACCAAAGGGGGCATAAGCTCAAAAGGTTAGGAACCACTGCCTTAGACCATACGACCACAGAAGCAGGTAAAATGGTATTCTTGAGACATGTTTGCATGTTTAGGCTATGAAATGGTGTCACAACTGATCAATCTTAGATGGTGGAGTACACAAAATGGGATATTCCACAGCTTTCAATGAACTTAAAAATTGTGTAGGAGGTAAAACAAGTAGTTTGTGCATAAGATTGTTTCCTATTTTGTCTTTTTGTTAAAAAATATATATTATTTTGAACAGTGCACAAGCTATATATATAACTCAGGCTTTCCATGTCAGAATCAAGCCAGCTATTTCACAACTAGCCTTTCATAAATCATAAAAATTCTTCTTTAAAACATAAGAAAAAATGAACTGTAAACAAGACAAAGTTGTAGTAGGGATGGGAAATTGGTTTTATTTTCAAAAAAGTATATCGAGATTAATGTTCAGCTAAATTTGTTGATGCCACCACACAAAAAATAGTTAATAAAAAAAATGTAAAAATTGATTTCTGCATGCATGGTTCTTAAACCCTATTATAGCTCAAAGTGATGTGAGAAATATTTTTTAAAAGTGGAAATTTGGTTTGTTAGTGCTTTTTGGAATATGAATCTAGACATACAAGCTTTTATGAAGTGTATATAAATTAGCTTACTTCACAGACATATTTCTTACTCCACATGCATGAATAAACATGCAAATATATAAACCAATATAAAAATATGTTTTAATGGCCTATTATCTTAAAAAAAACTATAATTTATATTAAAAAAAGAGTTAACATATGTTTTTATGATCAAAATTTGATTGTTACATCTAATGTAAAACATCATTCATGGCTTTTAAAAATCATCTGGCATATCATCTATCACCTCTTAAAAAAGTATGACAAAAAATTAAGTGCATGGTTTTAATATTAATAAATTATTTTAGCATGTACAGAAATCCAAAGTATAACAGAAACATGCTATTTAAGTAAGACCCACTAATAACTCCATGCAAAAATTATGTTAGTAGTTAATGAAAGCATCACACATCATAAACAAAGATTATAGCTAAAAGTATTACAGTATTGTATTTTATGATAGCCTTTATTAACTAAGGCTGCACATGAATTTAAATCTCCTCCAGGGTAATGAAGGTAATAATACAGTCCAATTTTCATAGGAAAACAAACATATTTTGTGGCCAAAATTGATAACATCACTATAATATTAGTGTTATTTATAGGTGCTGATAATATCCATCAACATTTAGAGGTGGTGATCAAATTATTCGCTGTATGAATATAGTAAAGTAAATTAGCAACTTTTCTAACTACCAGCCCTTCCTAGGAAAATTGGCACTGTATATACCATAAAGGATAAAATAGGCCCCCAAAAAACTACACCATTAAGAGTAATATTTTTTTTCGAGCATTCATTATCTCAGTCACTACAGCTTGTGACCCGAATTGAAATTTTGGTTTGATGACATTTTCAAATTATGACTAAATAGTGATTTTTAAACACTGTCCATTTGGCGAATCCAAAACTTACCCTCATATTAAGAGGACACAAATTGTGGAAGAAGTTACAACAATAGTTTGGAGAGAGGATGGGGAAAACATTAATTGAAAATACCATCCTGGGTGCGACCAGTTAGAATTTGAATTGTGTCTTACAGATTTAGACTCAAACTGCACACATTTGTATTTACTGTTTATTTAACTAATTAATAATTAAACTTATTACCTAAACAAAAATGTACTTGTAAAACATTTATGTAATACATTTCTTAAGCAAGAATAAGATCTTAGTTAACATAGTATAGATAAACTGTATCAATTATTAATTCATAACAATATCAGCAAATAGTTAATTTATTATTTCAACTATTATGTAAGTATATTTATACATTTATCATCTATAATAATAATAATAATAATAATAATAATAATAATAATAATAATAATAATAATAATAATAATAATAATAATAATAAATCAAAATTTTTATATCTCATCTTCATCAACCTCATTCTGCCACTATATATAAGTATAATTATTAATTTTATGAATCTTAAATTGGTCGAACCCTCTGTTCATAAAAACTTTTGTTGGTAAGGGATCCCTTGGTGTCTAAACACCACAATCTTCTGTGAAGATTATGAAGCAAACTCTCCCCCAGCAATTGTTTGGACATTCAAAGCCTCGCAATACTATTTAAAGGAGGTTTACATTTTCTTCCCTCTTTTAGCTAGTCTTTCTTTATCTTTTAAATATTTTCCTCTACTCTTTGCGCCCCCCTCCCCCTTTTTACAGCTTGGCCCTGGGATAGGTACCACTGCTGTTGATGACTCCACTTGTTAGTAAGCTAGTACAGTGCTCCGCAAACTTTAAGTTCCCAATACACTTAACAAACTTTTTTTGCGGCACACTATTTTGTTTTGGGTACGGGCCGCGGCAGCAGAAAATCAATTATCCACCCAGTTCAACGGCTGTGCAGTAAATCAGAGTTAGGTAAGTATAATTTTTTTTAATAAGTTAAAATATTCCAAGATTAAAGGGTGAAGTTCTTTTTATGTGTCCGCTTCTTTAACATTTGGAAACATTTCATTCAAACCATTAGTGATTTGGGTAAATCATATGTCTAACTACAAAGGAATGCTGTATTTAAAATATTAATAAGTGCGAGAGGTTAAGAAGTGCGGAAGACGCATGGCTGGCACACCTAGTTGGCCTCTGCGCTAAACCAGTGTGCTGCAGTACACCAAGATATTATATAACGATCATTTATAACTTTGTGGTTGAGGTGTCTAGGTAATTTCAGTGGTGCTTAAGAGTAATTTGGTATTTTTGGGAGTTATTCTTACTATCCTAAAGTTTATATTATTCTTTTAGTTTTTAGTTGTTATTTAAAATATCAATTAAAATTAGATTTTTTTTCAAAGCTTTTATAGAGTTAAAAATATATATAAATATTTGTACAACTATATATTTGAAAAACTTACGATTCCTTGGTATCATGATTCGTTGCAGTGCCTGCTGAAACAAAAAATTATAGTAATGAATTCAAAAAGGGAAATCTAGGAAAATAGAAATAATATTGGATTGAAGTTTACTTTATTTTTAATAATTGTTAAAATATTAATATTGTTTACATAAGCCAGAGATCATTTTTATTATATACAAGCAAATAATATACAATGACATTTTGTGTGTGCAAGTTTTAGAAAGAAATTGCTTATCAATATTTGGTAAAATTTAATATAAACCAGGAAAAGTTAGAAAATATTCAAGAAAACCACAAACAATATGTTTGTATGGATGGCTACAATTTATTTATGGTCCATGACACACAGGTTTGGTACTCTATAAAATATTTATATAACCACCTTTAATTGGTTACAGCTCAATTATTTAAATGTAAGTGTCCTTACAATTAACTCTCAAAGTTTACTTAAACAAGTATTATTGTGATATGGACTGGGTCCGAATAGTCTCAAGGATTCTTGTATTATCACCTTGACAAATATACACTTGCCACGATCTTTTGATGGAAGACTGCATCAGATTATTTGAACTGTTAGTGATCCTTGAGACTCCAGTGCTACTACCTACCAGCTATTTTGGAAAATGTGTTTGATACCATCTATTATCCCTCATGAAAGTGCTTAAGTGTTATTAAACTAAAAAAACACATACATTGTAGCCACTGGATAGCTCAGTGGTAGAGCATTGGGACATGCTAAGCCAAAGGTCGCTGATTCTATTCCTGTGTCCAGGTATCATTTTATAATTCTACTAATACTATCTTTGTGTACCGTTCTCCACCTCCAACTCTAACCGCTAGAGGCCACAATAGCTAGGAAGAGGGTGGATGTAATCTACAAGGAATTTAATATAATAAAAAATAGAAATATTTGCAAGTTTAAGAAAAATTTGAATCATTTATTCAAGGTAAATCAACAGAGGTAAATAAAAAATACATGGCCTCACAAGGCAAACTGAAAAGTGTTGAAAAACATATAAATATGGCAGAGACTGCACTTGCGCAGTACATTTGAGGATATATTTCACAATCTAAAAAGTAAATTATTTACTTATTTATAGGAATTAGTCTGGAAGAGACCCAATAATAATCAAAAATCGTTAAAATAATAATAAAGAGCTTAAAGAGCCTCTTTTAAACAGTTAATAAAGCGCCTGAATCACCATTGTGAATTCCGACTAAACAAATAGGTCCCGGGTTCGATTCCTGTGTCCAGGTGTCATTTTTCAATTTTCAGAATAAACAAATGGGTTAAACCATTAACCTTTTAATCATTACTATAATAATAGAGAGCTTAAAGAGCCTCTTTTAAACGGTTAACAAAGCACCTGAATCACCATTGTAAACTCCAACTAAACAAATTTTAATTTTAAGATTAAATTTAAATTTAAATTTAAATATCAATTCTGATAGAAATAAATTACATAAATGTTTGACTTCTCGGCATAATTCAAACTTCTGTGGGACTATTACTTCCACGATCTTTGAAGTAATGGAGAAGATTCCGACTTATTGATATTTAACATTATAATAGAAAACAATGCAATATTTCAATAGAATACTGGTAATTTCTTACTAAACGATTTGGTAACATGTTAAAGTTATAATTAGCTTAGTGTTTAAACACCCAAACCCTTTAAAGATCGTTTTAATTTTAAATATTTAATAAAATATATAGATTTTATATATTGCCATCCTGGAGCGATTATGTACAAGTCCAGACCAGGACTTCTCATGGAAGTGTCGGATTTAATAGTCAACCATGTTAGCTGAGCGCCAGCTTTATATAGGTCTGTCGATGGATAAAGGCGTGGGAGATATTCATATTAAAAATACAACGCCACATTGCGAACAGGTGCTAACAACATGACTCTCTTGTTAATCACCGTCAAAACTGGGTACATGCTCAAGTCACATAGGCCGGACATCTGGAGAGTTGGCAGTTAAAACCTGGCACGTGCTCAAATCACGTAGGCCAGACACCTGGTGAGCTGGCCGTTAAAACTTGGAACGTTCATCAAGTCACGTATACCGGACATCTGGAGAATTGGCAGATAAAACCTGGCACGTTCTCAAGTAACGTAGGCCGGACACCTGGTGAGCTGGCCGTTTAAGATTGTGAACGGTTTGTCTGTAGGCCGGCTGGGCCAATCAGCGCAGTTTTGGATCCATCTATTGAAGTATCTTGTTGATCCATCGTTCATAGCTTGTCAGTCTTCTCTTCATCATAGAATTCGGTGTGAAATAGTTGGGTTATGGAACTCATGCTAAGCCAGAAGATACAATGAGTGAGTAAAGCACATATTTTAGACATAGTAAGTTTTGTAATCTTTGATATTGCAGGATGTCTACGAGTATCGGCACTATTCAGAGTGGGTAGTATTAATGTAAACTAGCTAGTCTTGCTAGTGTTACTATTGCAGAATGTCTATATGTATTGGTTTTTTGGGGGCGGGTAGTAATAATGTAGCATTAGCTAGTATCACCAATGTTACAATTGATGCAGCTATATCCGTTACTTAATGATCATTTCCATCTTCTAAGCTTTGCTACTCATGTAGAATTAACTGTAGAAGAGTTAGCTTTTTTCCAAGTTATTCACAAGTCTATTATTGTGTTGAAGTTTTACAAATGCCACATTAAAAAAAGAGTGAAATTTAGATAATATAAACTAAGCATGTAGATATAAAGTGAATTGGTTGTTTTCAACGTATTAAATTAGTATATGCTGAGTTGAGCTCATATTCAAAGAAGAATGGTTAATATTAGCCTTTTCTGTATATAAGATAAATACTTAATAGGTTAAATGAAGTTATGTGTACTAAGCTAGTGCGAATCCATCATTTTCAATATCAAATTCAAATCCAGGCTAACTTACTGGAATCAAGTCTCATGCCTAAATATTTTTTTTTAGTATAGTCCAAATCAAATCGCATGCTAAATATATTTTTTCAAATTGAATCCTAGTCATAAGTAGCACTAATGCCAAAAAGTAAAAAATCAAATAAAGATCACAACACTTTTTTAATCATAATGAAAGATATTCACGGTCACAAACAATTGTCCCCCATGTCATTCCTTTACAACCTGGAACTCAAGCTAATTTCTCTTAACTCAACCAAGCAATTAGTTTTCAATATGACATTCCACTAGTGATGTGTGCTCTACTACCAATATAGACAAGTTAAATGGTAAAATGTATACAAATGTGCAACTACTAGTGATGGCGGAACCATATTTGTGCAGGGGGAGTTAGAAAAAGTAAAAAAAAATTAGCGTATAACCCAGACCTTCTTAACAGACACTTCTTACCAGGTGCTAAATAAAAATTACAATAAAATGTCCCCCAAGTTAAAGAAGGGCTCTAAGGATTTGACCTCGGAAGAAGATTGAAAATTGAATTCCCCTAAGCTAGAAGCTATTTAGGGAGGTCCTCACCTAGAAACATTTTGAAAATTAGATTCCTCTCCAAGAACTTTGGAATAGTTCTCACCTTTAAATTCCTGACACAGCAAAATTCAAGCACTTTCACTGGGTCTTTTCCTGATTCACCAAATTAAAGCATAATTCCAAGTTTTCCTGGTCAGAGGCCACCCTGCTCCCAGTCTATTAGTGGTGATATTCTATTTTCCCTTTGTGTTTACCTTAAAAGGAGACATCCTTTCATTTGATCGATTTACAAGACTTTCTGATGATGCTCTTTGATTAGTAGCTCCTTAGATCTGGCAGTGTTGGCAGGAATGTTGCAATCTCTCGTGAGATAATATGGTCTTGATTCACATATATAGCAATTTTGAGTGCTACAACTAAGTAACACGTGCTATTTTCTTCTCCATTTTAGAGAAATATATAGGACCAGACCTCCATAAATACACATAATACCGAAAAAATATCCCAAATGGTTAGCGCAATGTAAATAGCCTAATGTACAGTGTCTGTCAAAAGTTTAAGGACACCACTCGAAAACTTATTATTGGCTCCTGTCCTTAAACATATTACAAACTACATGATGTTCATGCATTAACCAAATGCCCTTAAAAACAATTTTTTTAAATGCAAATTCGACCTCTATATTATTCATATAACTGATTATATAACAATTTATCTTTTTGGGAAAGCATAAAAAAATTCAATTTTTTTATGAAAAAAAATAAGATTCCTCCCTAATGGATACACCTATCTAGACCAATGAATTTTAGCATGTAGGTAGGCATGCCATAACCGCTCAATGTGCTATTATCAATTTTTATTTAAAAAAATTGTGACAGCTCTTTCACCGCATCTAAACTAGAAAAAAAAATTGTATTTTGTTTTTTTGAAAAATTTCAATTTTCTAAAATTCACTTGGTTCGAAATTCTTGGCAAATCGATCTGGGACTGCCACAGCCATTTAGATCACAACCTTGGGAACTGGTAACACTGACAAAACAACTGATTCCCTCCACTTTTAGTTATCAGCTGTGGATTTTTCTAGAACTGTAAAAAGGTTAGTTTTTTTAATATAGTGAAAATGGGCTGAAATTCAGTGAGTATGGTCGTGAAGTGGTAGATTATTGGTACATGGAAGAGTGATTTGAGATATAGGCAGATTGAAGAAAACATCCGAATGTAGAAGATGTGTGTAGAACAGAGTGAAAAACTTCAAAACGACTGGTACTGTGCTGGAAGCTCCTCGAACAGGTAAGCCTAGGCTAACCTCAATTATAACTGACTGTAAAATCGTTAACATAAGTAAACATGATCGTAGAGCTAGCTTAGCTGAGAGATGCTGGGCTGATGTCTTATGCAGCCTTGCGTAAGCCTCTGCTGAATTAATTGGATATGAAAAGGTGAATTATGTGGTGCTATGAGAGATGTAATTGGATGAAGGAAGCATGGCAAAAATATGTTTTCTCTAATCAAAGCAGATTTGAGCCATATCCTAAACCACAAATGAAGGTTAGGAGCCCTCGAACAGAGAAGTTTCTGGCATCCTGTATCGCACCTGCCGCTCAAGCTGGAGGAGATTAAAAGAGTTGGTGCAAAATCTGGCTGCATTGAGGCAAAAGGTCACAGTTGAGGAATGCAAAAAGCTGATTCACTCTATGCTAGATCGGGTGTGGGCATGCCCTAGAGCTAAAGGGGTGCACATTGATTACTAACAATGAAATTATTTTTTTGTTATCTTTTAGAATTTTAAATTAATAACTAGATAGAAAATCTTAATTTTGTGGGTTTTTTTCATTGTGTACACTTTTGACAGAAACTGTAATATCCTACAAGGTCATCGACTTGTGGAAGTTTTCAAAAGCTGTTAACGTTGCTATGTTATAGCCCAGGGAGGGACTGTGTTGCCAGGACACCGAGATCTCGATGGGCCGGTTTAATTTGGACTGCTGCAGCTATCTTAAGATAAACTAAAGCTATTCACCCAATTCTAAATGTTTTTATTACATTTTAATCAAAAGTCACAGTGAGTAAGATTGGGAATGCCCATAAACAATACTTCATTCATGAAAATATATGATGGCACTAAGGGACCCGGGCCATTCTTAAATTACTTAAGGCTTTTTTTCCCCCTTGATTTTCAACCTCCCCCTTCTCGCCTCATCTATCTCATGAAATTCTTTAGATTTGGTAAATTAGATTACTTTTATCATTTAGTTATATTTAGAGATAAAGATTGGTAATTTCTTAGACATAAGGCTAGGTAATAAAGCGTGGGTTCAACTTTAGAATACTTTACTTATATTAAGTAATTTAAATATAAGTGAAATTTTATCATTAGTATATATATTTTCCACAAAAATTTAGTTTTTAGATTCTGTCTCACCATAATCAATGATAAATAAAACCTTAGGTAAGATGGATTCTGACTGCCCCTCCCCCCTTGTAAGAAAATGTAAGAAAAATACTTAACCTCCCTCTCCCCCAAAAAGTCTTACATAATTTAAGGACGGCCCCTAATCTAAAATCGTCCCATTGGTTGTTTCTTAGTATTAACTAAAAAAATTTCTCAAGCCAAACTTAAAATCATTTGATTAGTGAATATCAACTATTACTGACTTTGTAGTCTGTACAAATAGTGTGGGTGGAGGATCATTTTACAACTTTAAATATACCAAAAATAGACTTCCAGCTACTGTCTAACAATTTATAAGCATTATTGCTCATCAAAGTAGAAAGTAAAAACTGACTTTTTAAGTGGAATGAATATTGATAATCATTGATAATGTAGCTGAAATTGCTCCAAAATTAAATTTCTAAGTAAAAATATAAATAAGTCACCTCATCATTGAAACTTAAGGAGTGGTATTTATATTTGTATGTCAAGGGACATAAAACTGAAAAGCTTAGAACCTGTCAGTCCACCCATGTAATAGCCTCAATAAATACCCTCAAAGTGTTCTAAATTGAATATTTTTATTTTGTTCAATTTGCAATTGTTTCTATATATTTTCAATCCTCCGATTTTTAGTTCTGTTAAACACTAGATGAAGACATGAATATACTCTTAATCTTTCTTACACTGTAAAAGTATATCTTCTACCCTTTCAACAGTTTTTTTCCCTAAACCGTGCACATTATTACAATTACAAAATGCTATCACTCAGCTTAGATTGAAATCCTTTCCACTTGGTAGGCTCTGCACCAAACATTTTTCTTGTAAGATACACTCAACGAACCAAATCCAGTTAGTGCATATAAACATTGTAAGTCACAAGTCAACCATAGTATAATGTATGTTGAAGCTATTTAAAACAATACATTAAAAAAAAAACATGGGTCAGTGTCATGTTGTGGGGTGTTTACAGGATAAGCAGAGCTTGTTAAAACTGTACCTGTGATGTGTTCTCACCTTCTTACTCCTCATTCGACCAATCAAATGTAAGATCTGTTCTGCACAAACCTCACATGGTAATGTATACTCGTTGATAGCCGACCAGCGATGTTCTAGTGAGTGGTGAGAACAATTCACACTATTAAAGTTTCAACTAATTATGCTTGCTCTGCCAAAAAGCCACGCCACACCACTGCATGCATGTGTAAATGTATATTTGTTTTATGGCGGTAAAACCCTACTTGAAAAACACCCAGTGATATTAATAAATAACTTAATTTTTTAAAATACTCTTGAGACCAAAAGATTTTTACTAGCATATGTTTCTACTTTTTATTACAATGCATCATAATTAAACCAACAGACCTTGTAACGGTCTGCTGCTATGCCTAATTTGCCTCACATGCAGGTTTGGTGTTTTGGTTTGTGGATATACTAATGAATGAATCGGGAACTAACCTCAAAAAGATGCACCCTTTTCATACCATATTCTCTCAAGGCAAACAATGATGTTTCATTAAAATACCCCCTCCTTAAATTGTGTCCTTTGATTAGAATATTATAACTCCCTCAAACAGGCATAGAGATGCACTACCCTAAAATATTTTAACTGCAAGAAATGTAAATAATCAAGGCTATTGAATAGAAGCAAGTGTTATTGCTTGGCTTGATGCGTTTTAGTTAAGACAAACAATGGAAGTTGTATAGTAATGACTAATGGTTCATCAGGCTACTAAAGTGTTGTGGTGCGTATAACCCAAACGGGTAGTAAGACGCGGTGCTAATAATAAAGTTTTGTGTGTCAATAATTGCTATGTATCAGTTTCTTGATTTACAAATAGTTTCAAATATTTATGAGTAGGTAAATATTTTAAGTATATTGTTAAATTTAGGCGACCCCCTCTCCACAGTGGTTCCAGAGACGGTAGGGGTAGCGAGGTGGATGTAGATATTCAAAGTTTAGTGCCCGTGCATACCCCCAACCAAAGGGTGACTCCCTCAACCAAGTGGTTCTAGAGATATGTATGGGGCTACTAGAGGGAGCTGAAGGTGGGGTTGATGTCTAAGGTTAAGTAATTTTAATTAGCCCTGCATCCAAACACAAATATAATTTTACAATTCTGTCAAGGCTATAGCTTCTTCTCAACGTTAATAGTGGTACATGGAGTAGGGTTAGGGATGGGAATCTGAAAGGAGTGATGACAACTAGAAAAATAACTATTTGTTACAAAGTGAGGTAATTCTCAAAAGGGAAAGGGATATAAATATGTTCTCCCTGCAAGAAGCAATTATGTAAGTTCTATCATTTTGGGAGGTTTTTTTTTAACTTACGACTATGCCGTTGCTATTTATTTTTCTTAACTTTCCAATATAAGACGCTATGAACCTGAAACTGTCCAATTAAATTATACATGGATAAAAAGTAAAGATTTTTTAGTTTTTGCTAAAAATACCAAACTAAGTAAGTGTACTCCAAGTGTACTATTCTATAACTTTGATTTTCTTATGAAGGTACATTTGAGGCATATCTTAGAAAATAAAATTTTTTTGTTGTGGTCAACATTGATATCATTTTACTATATTATTAGTATACATGAAAGTATATCTATATGCTGTTCCACTCTTAAATTTCAGTACAGTTCTTGTGGAATGTGCAGTTGTCAGATCTTATTTGCTTGAGACATTTTTATATTAAAAATTTATACAAAATGTATATGTCACAGGAAAAGTAGATTGTTAGGGAGAGTTGACTCGGCCTAGTTAAAGTCGACTCTTACCAAAAGTATCAGTAAAAGTTGATAGAGAATAAACAGATCAACTTTTCCTAGGAAGAGTTAACTATGCCTGCTGTGGTTTAGTAAAAGTTGATTCCGCGATGTTGCTCTCCACATGCGACTTCGCGCGCACATCTTTGTTTTGAATATCCCAGCTCTATTTGTTTACTGTTGTTTTCTAGGTTAGGTTAGGTTAGGTTAGCTCTGCAACTCAAAGTGTCACAAATCTTTACCTTGCTGTAATAAATAATAAATATTTATATCTCTCTTTGTATTATAAAGGTTTTGCTTTTTTATTAGTTTTTTATTAGGTAGTAGACCATTTCCTTGGAAAAAGTCAACTTTTACTAACTCAAGGTAGTAAGAGTATACTTTCCTCTGACTAGTAAATATTGATCGAAATTCATCACTTTTCGCTTTTAATCAACTTTTACTAAAAAGACCAGTAAGAGTCGACTCGGCCTAGGTAAAGTCAACTCTTACTGGAGAATCTACTTTTCCTGTAACATATACACTTTATAGGCAATATATTAGATGCTTGGTTTATGTCAACAATTGTGTATTATTATATTAAACCTGCCCTCTCTAGCATGTACAATGCCACAAGTCATCCACTTGTGAAGCTTGCCACATCATGTGCAACGTCAACAGTTTTCTAGTAATTTGTAATCCATTTACAAGCTTCTGCATTAGTTTAAGCAATGAGTAGATGGCAGGCAAGGACAAGTCTTTGCAAGTCTTTCCAGCTAGTACTGGAATCTATTGTCCATTTCTAAACTAATTGAAATATAGTTTTTTACAAGTATTCTTGTGTCATGTTTTGTTATGGCAAAACAAGTGCAGGGTGTTTAGAATGACAGTGATATTTGTCATATTTTGGATGATAATAACAATACTAGTGTGAGTGAATCATAGTGGAAGGTGTTTAGTGTGTTGTCTGAGAGAATTTCTGGAGAAGATCAATCAAGATGAAAATGTTAATACAATTAAATCAGTTAGCCCATATCATAAAGAAAACTGAAATGGTTAGATAATTTTTCTTTTAGTACGATATAATTTTTGTATGTCCTGAATTTTCTTTTTTTCAGGATTTTTCTATTATTAATTTCTGAGTTTCATAATGTTGTGTGTAACACAAGGCTTGAACTACTACACAACAAAAATTAAGTCACCTTCAGGAAAGGATACAGTAAGTGAAGATTAGTCATGATTGAAAGGTTAAATAGACACTGCATAGTCATCTGTGATGATTAGGTTGGGGATTGAAATCTGGGATGTCGAATTGAAAATGGTTTTCCTAAGTAAGTTTATACAAAATTAATTTCCCCTCCTATATCCATGTGAATGTGTGTGCACTTTCTTAAAAATTACCTTACTCATCCATACCTTAGTAAATTTATTATAATACAGTCGAACTTGGATAATTCTAACGTATATGATTTGAATACGTGATTAATTCGAACTTTTCCCTTAGTCTCTTGAACCTTCTACTAAATCAATGTTAAAAAAAAATCATATGTAACTCAAATTTATTTTGTTTGATTTGATGTAAAATTACCTAGAAGATGACCAAAAAAAAAAAAAGCCTGAAATCTTGTGTAGGCAACATGTTTACTACTCTACTGTTGCTGCACAGATAGAAGGCTCTCTACATGCTGGGGCACTAAAATTTGAGAACAAAACCATACAATCATATTGTTTGTTGACAACTGCACCTGACACAACACCATTAACTACTCTAATGGAAAATGTCAAGGTTGTTTTTCCCCCAAATATGAAGTCAGTAGTCCAACCTATGGATCAAGGTATAATTGAAACTTTCAAGAACATCTACCAATGCCTTGTGGTCCAGAACATTCTCTCGGGCACTTACATTGGTAAGAATGGCAAGGTTAAAATTGACACTCTCCAAGTTGCCCGAATGTGTAACAGTGCATGGGACCAAGTGAAACAAAAAACTATCGCCAACTGCTTCCAAAAAGTAGGTTTCTGCCACAATGATGGTTATGAGAAAAATGAAGTTGAGGATACTCTACTCGCTGTGGACAGCTGGGAATATGTTGAACATGATGAAGATGTTCCTTATGAAGATTTTGTGAATTGGACGAGAACTTATCAATTTGTGGTGAACTGACAGATATGCAGAAATTTTGGCAGATGTTATGAACAAAAGAAATTACACTGCATCTTCAGATGAAGAAGGGGAACGGATGAATCTTCCAGAGAAGCTTCCAGAGGCGCTGAATAAACTAGAAGAGTTTACTAAAACTACAAGAGTATTAAATGCAAAAAACAAAAATTTATAGATTAAAAAAACACTGTAGATACAATATTCTGTACTGTACATACTGCTATGGAAAATTTAATAATAAAATGATATGTACACAATGCTGTATTTTACTTCACTGAAGTTATGTTTAAAGTTATTTTTCCAGCCCAAAATAGACTTACCTAATTCAAATTTTTGGATAGTTCGAATCTTTCTAGTGGCCCCTTCAATTTCAGACTAGCCAGGTTTGACTGTTCAGTTTAAAACCTTAGTTTTAAACTAAATAGCAATTATGATTAAATCATCAAACACCATGTAGGACTGCACAAAATTAATGACCAAAACACAACACTATAAATTACGACTGGTAGACAAAATTATTGGGTAAGTTTCAAACATCTAAATTTTGTCTTTCCAAAAGGACATTTATTCACATTTACAATTTACCTAAAGTAAATATTTGACAATGGCGGGAATGGAAACCATACCCCTAGCTCCTCAGTTGACACACCCACTAACAACTGTGCTGAGGTGTTGAAATCATGCCAGTGAATTCAGCCAGGAATCAAACCCTGATCTGATTACTAACAATGACAAAGTGTAATGTAAGTGTAACACCTTTATACCACTCAAGCATAGCTGTGGGTAGCCGATTTCTTCATTCGAAAGTATATTATGACATAATAAATTGTTATTGACCATAAATTATATTTTCAAATATTTAGCATTGTCTTGGTAATTACAACAAGATCCAGGCTATTGAACTCTTAAGTACAAACAAAGAAATATATTTGTTTCCATATGAATGTAAAATTGACTAAATGTTGTGTACTGTGCATATAGTCAATAATATAAATATTTATATAGATGGGATGAACTGATATAACACTTCAGTTTTCAACAATACAACTGTTGCGCTTTGCTCGTCAAAGCCGTGCAGAGTGCAAAATTAGCTACACATTCTGCAACTTCAAAACACCATGTATATGGGAGGTGTTACTGCCCATTACTATTTTTTTTTATTCATTTTTTTTATGATTTCTTTAAAATAATATACCCAGGTAGAATCAAAAGAAAAAAATTTCAATTAAGACTACTTTTTCATGTTTTACTTTAATTATTTCAAGAAGTATGATTTTTTCCTTCCAATTTTTTAAAACCTCGTGTAAAATATATCTATTTCAGACTTTGCAGGCAGCGGGCATTATTCATGATAAATTATTACAGCCCTCTTAATTTAAAATAATTAGCGTTTCCTCAAAATTGCAAACTTAATACTGGTGTGTTTGGAACAGAGACAGTGTTTAATTTCATATTTTGAAGAAATAAAGTGATTCAAAATTAATTTTTTAATAGTTTATATTATTTTCACTAGATGCATCTGTGAATATTATGTAATATAACATGCTTATTTAATATAAATAATAATGTTCATTTTTAAGCTACAAAATGGCAACTATGCCGACTGGGGAAACCAATGGATCAAAAAGAAATGGTAAGACATGTTGATATGAGCTTGTACTGCAGTCTAAGAGTGTAATACGCTATAATAACTTTTTCTAGCTGTCAAATATGTATTGTTAGGAAATTAAGGTATAAGTAAACTTTAGTTGGAAATTTATAACTTAAGCAACATGTTTTTTTAAATCTCGTAAATATAATTTAAATTAAAATAATGCAGAATAAAACACGAGTATGAGATGGAATGTTGAAATGTAAAACTACTTTTCTGGTAGTGAAACTTAAACAGGGAAAATCAAACTCTCTTCATTGTAGAGGCATAAAAAATATTATTTTGTTTCAATTTTCGAGTCAAATTATTTTTGGCAATTTATTTAGTGTTATTGTTCTAGCAAACTATTATATCACTAGAAAACATTTTAAATAATTTTATTTGACACTAAAGCCCATTTGGAATATACATTGATGTTATTTTTATTATCGCTCAAAATGTTTATATTACCCCCTGAGTACAATAAAAGTCTGCATAGCATAGTGGCAGAAAATTGATATGCTATGCCAAATGTTCAATACCACAGTCCAGCTGTCATTTTTTTACTAATAAATGCTAACATGACACAGGACACACCCTATTACCAACAATGAAATCACTATTAGCTAAATTAACTTTACCCTTCTAACTAGGTGGCCATTAGAATAAGTCTTAACTTTTCTAACTAGGTGTCCATTGGAATACTACTTCCTAATACATAATTAGAAATATAAAATAAATCATCATTTGATCAAACATCATCCTTCGCATACCCACAAAACATTTATATTCATTTCTTGGTAGGCATTAAAATATATATGAATATAAACTTAATTTATATATAAATACAATTTTTAATGCAATCCTGACTAACAGTGAAACATGAGTTAAAAAATAAGGTCAATAGCCATGTTTAAAATATATTTAATTAGTCTTAATGAATGGAAATAAATGAATGAACTATTACTTAAAAAACTGGTATTTTCTATATATTTTTGTATGAAATAATAAAGGGGCAATGTGAATATAATATTATAAAAAAAGTGTTTCAAACAAAATAGTTTAAAACCACAAGCAAAGGTTGCACTCAGCTTTTAATCAATAGACAATGCAAATAATTGAATTATAAAATACTTTTTGAAAATCACTTTATATTTTTTTATGATACACCCTTATTTTTATACTAAAACAAGATTTGCAAAAAAATTAGATATAATTTTTTTTCTAAATATGTAATTAAGTTAAATTTGTATTTAAATACATGATCTAATTATTATCTAGTGATTTGAAATGTTTTGAGTAAAGATATTTATTTAATTTCAAAGCTTGTTCATGTTTTAATACAAAAAAGTACAAAGTTTCATATTGTCTGAACCAGATGCACTGAAGCTTAATTTATTTTAGTACAATAATTATATACCATTACAATTAAATAATTATAGATACAGGTTTTGACCTGCACATAAATTTATAAGCTTAAATTTACTTTAAATATGACACCAGGACATGGGAGTTTAATTTAAGGCTTTTAACTTAGTGCACCAGAAATATTCTTTAATCATACCTTTAGCTATCCCAATATTAGTGACATACAAGTTTTTTGTAAACACTTCAAGTTTTTTTGACAAGGTTTTCATATTAAAAATAGTACAGTAAATATTTATTATATTTAGTTTTTGGCGATCCAAAAATCATATTTTTTGGGTAGATTGAAAAAAAGTAATCATAAGACAAACACCTTTTCCCATGAAATATGTTATTGTAATTTGTGAATGCCAATCAAAAGCCTAAAAAAAATGGGTCATTTCTGCAATTACTGGTTTAGCAGGATCACTCTAAGGACCCGTCTTAACCCACAGATAACACATAACTTAAGTAGGCAATAGAGTTCAGACCAGGCATCACACCATAATGTTATAACATAGAATCCGCATTAGAAAACAATGGAATTGAGGCCGTAGAAACAATTTTAGCATATCAAAAATTAAAATTAAATTTAAAATAATAGTTTTTAAATGAAATTACTATTTCATTGATCCCAATTTTCTGTTCTCAAATGAATAATGCAGAAAAACACATTTCAGTGTGATTTATGGTTTGAGCGTAATCGTTACCTAATATTCCAGTTAATTGGCCATGAGATGGACTCTCAAGTAGCAGATACACTGGAACGCTCATATAGATACAAGATTTAAACAAACAAAGCATAAAACAGAGGTAGTGAAATTGTGCACCAAGTCAAATGTCTTGTGTTTAATTTTTGTGTGCAAGTGTTATGTTTAAAGGGAATTTAAAAAATACAAATAAATATGCGTACAAATATTTTTCACTCACAAAATATAACCTATACATGTTCATACACAAAGAACAGCAAAGGGTTAAGTAAAATATTATACTAGGATTTTTTTTGTTCTACAACTATATTGAAGAAATACATGTGTTTAATTTGTTTATGGAAATGAAACTACTACAAATTAGTTTTCCTAGTGAATTTCCAATTTAGATATCTAATTTAAATATCTCTTGTTTGTTTGGATTTAATTTTTTTCATATTAAGTACTGGTACTGTAAGCACAAAAATTAAAGCAAACCAGTGAAACACAATTAGGCTATGCTTCACATGAACTTTGATAATCATCAAATAATCTTGTGAACAAAGGATTTAAAGCAAAGCAAAGCAATGTGTGACCTTGGTGCTACAGGTGTATATCGGTTTACACATCCCTAATGTAAACAAATTAATCACATGTACAGTATTATAAGAAATTATAAGTACTTTTATATATAATTTAAAAAAGGCAACAATGCTAAATGATAATTGATTAAATGGGCACAACACATATTCAAATAAGAGAATAAATTTAATTTTATTTGGATTAAGATAACCCCCCTTAAAATGCAATTTAATTTTAATAACAATAAATAGTTAGTGACAACAATTTATTTATATCTCTGCAGTAACAAGTCTAACAATGCCATTTTTTATTAAATGGTCTCAAATGTTAATCTTTGAAAAATTTAACTTTTTAATATCTTAATCATACAAAACATTTATTTATTTTTGTAACATAAAATTATAATATGTGAGCTGTATTTTACGTATCATTTTGTATATTGTTGTGTCCATTTACTAATCTTATGTGATAGTTTCACAAAGTTTGCTGGCCTCACCCCTACTAAACGAATAAAAAGAAAAATACTATATTATCTAAAACACAAAAATAAATCGTCAATATATTTGGTTTAAAAATAATGATGAAACCATTTAAATTAGCCATTATCTTTCACTACTAAAGAAGCTAACTTTAAAGAATAAAGTATAATGAGAACCGGAAAATATGCATCAATGTTGTACTTGTTTTTACCTAAGATATTTAAGTATCAAAACAATGTTTAAACCATTAGTAAACAATACAAACACCTAAATGGATAGTTTATTTTTCCTAGGTGGTTGAAACCAAGTAGAAATTTATTTTGAAATTTCAAAGCCAGCAAAGCTGTAATCTAATTTTGGAGTTTAAGTTTTTTCATTTGGGAGCACTTTGTTCCGAGTTGTTAGTATTCTAGTGTTGGCATGGTTCTTAACACCTTTAAACAAGGTAGTGGGTGTATAGGAAAGTCAGCTGAGAGCACTATTAATATTTATTTTTGTACCATTTGTAAAACTTGTAAATCAGTAGATATGTTATAAGTGAGATGAGGTTGCAAAATCTATTTTAGAGTTTATGTCAATGTTGAACTATTATTAATTTATAATATATCAAATCATTAAGGGCCACTCATGGATTGGTGACAATTCAAGCCACACTTTATAGGACTGTTCTAGTGAATTGCTCCCTCTCACTTGCTATCCATTTTACTAATGTACACAATAGTAGAGTAAGCAAATGTGTGTGTGTGTTTACTTAAAACAAGGCAAGTTTGCTACTTAATAGGCGGTAACAATATTTACTAGTACAGTCTCATCAAACCTGGCTTGGAAATATCTTTCATCTATTAAGGATATTGTACAAATGAAGTTCTAAGACTATAATTTTAAATCTTTCAAAGTTTTTATTGGTGTAATCCTTGTTTTGATATATTTAAAATACTTTAAATAAAAACTATAACAGTTAAAAAATCTGGCCATATAATCCAAATTTCTGAATTATTTGATTCACTAAAAATCTCTTCCACTAAATAAGGTTGTTTGGAACAGAGCTCTAGGATAAATAATGACTAAAAAAAGCATATAAAAACTTTTGCTTCCTCACCTAAGGTTGGTGTGTGGGATGCTGTCAATACACAAACATTAAAACACTATAAAGTTGGCTAGGCAAACCCAGAGCTTAACAAAAGCTTATGTTTTAATGTTTGTGTACATGTTAAAAAAGGTTGTATACCCGAAGTTTAGAGTAAGTAAAACCTGATTTATCTTAGTATAATTTTAGCCATTGTCAGTTTTTAAATAGTTTGAGTTTAAATTTATTTATTGAAATTTTTTCAAAATAAATACATTTGAAAATAAATCGTCAATCCATTATAATTTTTTCAAGTTGATGGCACTTCTTTTTTATGTGTGTATTAATTATTGAAAATAAACATCAATTTTCTTCATTAATATACAAGACATCCTCTAAATTGGGTTTTATGATCAATACATCAAACATGCTTCACATCTGTTTTAGCTTATTACACTTGGATAGATAATAGAAAACAGTATGCTTAAGATAGTATCATTGTTAGTATACCTCAATAAAATAATTATCAGAACCTAGTTGGCTATGTATGCCAGGTGGAGTGTGGGTAGCTTAAAGTCAGTTCATTTGAAACTTTTTCAACCCTATTTAACTCAATTTGACTCATAAAAGGTTTAGCTATTTTTGGTATGCAATTGAGTGTGTGAGAAAGTGACAAAATCTCGAGTTCGATTTTTTTGACGATCACCATACTTTCTCTACCTGTAAGATAGAGAGAAAGTAAAAATGAAAATGCATATTTGTAATCTGGCGTAGTTCTATCCAACACCAACCCTGCCTTAGAAGCTAACAGATACGGGTTATTATGTTGTACCTACTCAAAAGCGATATTTTATTACCTTTGGGCCATATTTATATTTTTATTATTAATGAGAAATGACAAATGCTTTACCTTCACCCAATAGTATTTATCCCACTTGATTCATTTAAAAAAAATTGAATATTTCACATAAACTAGTTTAAGAAAGGTCAAGTAGCACTGTGATTAGAAAAATGCACATATCAACTATATTTATGTAAATTTAACTAAGACGTCAACATATTTTGTTATATTTCATGACTAAGTTTGGATCTTGAAATTACCACACAAAAAAGTAAAATGTAGGGTTTTTTTTGCTCTTTCTCAACGGACTTTGCCATTTTCAATAGCACTGATTTTAAAATTTATCGAATAATTATCTTGATATTTACAATGACATTGAAGTTATTTTAGGAACAGAACTGATAGTCTTTCAGCAAATATTTTTATATTCAGCACCATAAATTAAAGAGCCTGTAGCATAATAATGTGTTTTTATTCACAAACTGTTTATTTTGAATCTTGATCTTTACTTCCCCGTAAACTTTACATTTGCCATTTAATATAATTACCCTTTTTTAACTGCATTTAACTAATTCAACTCTAAGTATATTGCTAAGATTGCAAACAATCGGTTCATCATAATTTATCTATTCAATTCTACCCCTGAATAAAGAACTGAATTTATTCATGCGCTCCATTTGTAACATGACTTTAGTATAACAAAATCCTTATAAATTCTATCATTATTGATTTTTTTATCACCATGCCACTTATTATCTCTCGTCATGAGAGTTACAACTTACTCTACTCAAGAACTTTGATTCGGTATGGTACTAAAAATGCAAAACCAATTTTAAAATTATTTAAAATATTTTTCCCAATCCATAAATAGCCACTTAATGAGTAAACATTATCGTTAAAAAAAACCTTAATGGTGTCAGCTGGCGAGCGAGCTATAACAACCAAGCGGCTGCCACTGTTAGCGAGGATAGTGCCAACATTTGCAGGTATAGGGTGTCATGTGGTAATGTTGAGTTAAATTGTGTATTATAGAAACATTCTAAAAATGTGGAATCCAACAAGTACTTTAAATATGCAAATAAGTTCAAAGCTTTAATTTGGCATTAAATCATTTAAAGAAATGATATCTTCAACCAGATCTCTACTTTAAGAATACATTTCTAAATAATCTACATAAAAGTTTAATTTTTAAATGTGAGAAACTATATAAACCTAGACACTCAAAACAAAACATACTTCAAGTACCGGTAGTAAGTTTGTCCCTTGTTACTCATAAAAAAATATTGTCGACAGGCAAAATAGCTCCACTCAGATTGTGAATATATTTGAAATTTTAATGATAGCTCTCTGTATAACTTCTTAGTAATTTGGACAAAATAAATTTTAAAACTATTATTCAAAAAATTTATGATTTAAATTCTCTAGCATAAAATTGCTACAAGTTTGTTCTTTTATAAACTAACTAAGGCCTAGCCTTTTTATGTTTGTTTTTGAGCATTATGATAATATAAACTAAATGGAATGTATTCCCATGAGCAATGATCTCAATGAGCCACTCAATATCAAATTTGTCCATACAAATGTGAGTTATGATATGGATTGCAGTAAAATAATAATATATCATGTTAATGACAGTTAAAATAATAATACTCATAATGGTGACGATAGAGAAATACATTTTATTTAATGTTTTCATTTATATAATGATTAAATCGGATATATATTTGTGATATAAAAAACTTGGAATGCTATTAAAGGACATATCCAAGATATAAAAATAGGGGGCCCATGCCTCATCATACGAGATTCACTTTAAAATAAGGTTAAAAGTAAAACTTTTCTACTGCTAAGAGTGTGTTTGCAAAAGCAGAGTATTATTTTTAAATTACATGAATGAGGACACGACTTTTAATCATCAACGAAAATTGTATCTAAATAAAATTGTAACAACTATTTTATCAAGGGATACGATAAAAATAATCAAGTAATGAGTTTTTATTTAATAGCTTGTTTAGTTTATTACCTAAAGCCATTTAATAGAAACTGAACAAATTTCGTTGAACAAGAAATCTCTAAGGAGTAGGTGTGTTTAACATGTTTGAATTCCATGTTAAACAAATGTTTAAACCCAGTATTGAGTGGGTTTCAAAGACTACCAAAGAAAGATCCAATAGGTTCAGTAATTTTCGAATAATTGACATGTGTATTGAAAAGTTTTTTTTAATATATTTTAATATTTGTTTCTTCTGATTAAATTAGCCAAATTAAGGTGCCTACAGAATCTTTTAGTTTATTAAATGTTTTAGATTGGATTTTAAAAAAAATCATGAGCTAGACAAAAATATTTTATGTAAACAGGACAACTAAAAGCTTTGAATAGAAAATTAATAATTTGTTTTTGAAATTTTGATTTTGTTTATACCCATTAGAAACTTCTTGTTCGACAATTCTTGATAGCAATTTGACGAGGAAAAAATTAATCATAGAATAGGGGCTTCAACTGTTATTATTAAATAATTTTAAATAAATAATATATTAGGGCCTATAATAGCCTACATGTGACTTTAATAAGAACTGAGAGGAAGATAGAAGAGCAAGGTCTGCATGCATACCAGATTATAAAACACAATGCAGTATTTTCAAGACAAATCGGACATGTTCTTCAGCTGATTTAATGAATACTTGGCTTAAAATTAATCAATGTAGCTTAGATCATTTGGTTACTTGTTTAAACATGAGGCTATTGTGCTTAGTTAATGGATTTATTATTATTTATATGTATTATAGTGATAACTGGAGTGAGTTACTCCCACTTTGGAAGAATAATAAGGAAGAGAAGCGGTATCAGATCAGAGGGATGTATAAAAATGAGTATGAATTGATGAGCTACATTCCTTGACTAAAGCCGAGATGCAGTACCACTATTGGGGAAAATAATAACAGTAGAAATAACTGAACACAAATAATAACGTGTGATGTGGCAGCATCATAATTTAAATACACTAAGGAATAAAGATTGTTTGAACAGNCATTCCTTGACTAAAGCCGAGATGCAGTACCACTATTGGGGAAAATAATAACAGTAGAAATAACTGAACACAAATAATAACGTGTGATGTGGCAGCATCATAATTTAAATACACTAAGGAATAAAGATTGTTTGAACAGGAAATTCCAGGATCCTAGATAAAGAGGTCTACCAACCTAAAGGAAAAGTTTAATCAGTGCTTTACTTTATTCAGCTGAATAAGGTGCCTGCTCTTTTCTGAAATCTACTTTGAAATAATGTGTTTTTGAGTACTTTTGGAACTAAAATCTGCAGATCAGTATGTAGGTCGTAGGTTTTGCCCTTCTTTGTTCAATGAATCCAGCCATTTGGCACATTTATTTTGTTTGTATTTAATTTTATATTTTATTACAAACTGTGCACTAATTCAATACGCTAAGGAATAAAGACTGTTTTAACAGGAAACTCCAGGATCCTAGATAAAGAGGTCAACCAACCTAAAGGAAAAGTTTTATCAGTTCTTTAATTTATTCAGCTGAATAAGGTGCCTGCTGTTTTCTGAAATCTACTTTGAAATTATGTGTTTTTAAGTACTTTTGGAACTACAATCTGCATATCAGTATGTAGGTCGTAGGTTTTGCCCTTCCATATTCAATGAATCCAGCCATTTGGCACATTTATTTTGTTTGTATTTAATTTTATATTTTATTACAAACTGTGCACTAATTCAATCAAATTCAGAGATAACATTTTTATTAAAGTGTTATTAAAATAAAAAAAGTTAAAAGACGAAAAGAATTAAAAATTATTTAATAAAAACTTGTTTAAGTATAAATAGGGATCTATTAAATAACTCAACTCAAACAAACATTTCTTAGTATTTAAAAATGATATAAATATTTGAGTTAATGAATTTGATAGTTTATATATATTTAAATAAATAAAAGTATAAAATTGGCAGTTTTAAAAAGTGAAAATAAAGTGGTTCATTAATATATTTATGCTATAATGCTTTGTAAGTTTATGTCTAATTTTTGAAGAAGAAACACAAATAAACATCTCCAAATGGTTTAATTCATATCCAAAACTTTTTTTTAAGTAAAAATTCCAGAAAGCCCCTTTAAGAGACGATTTTCTGACCGATTTACCACGAAATTAGATACAGAGTTAGTGATTACATGCTAACCAAAAATTACATTAAAGTTCATTTTTTGGCATTTTTCCCTTGACCACACAATAAAATTGGGATAATAGTTTATAATAGTGAGATAGCTGTTTTATTTTAAAATATCAAAATTATTATTTTATTCATCTCAATTTTTGTGATTTAATGAAGACTCCACACTATGATGCAACGCCTGGTTTAATCTGTATTACGTGGCCAAGTCACATGTTATCTAAAATGTGAGAAGGACTCTTAATATAGTATATAAAGCCAATCGTCCAAAAAGACTTAGTGAAACTATGTTAGGGCAGTATGCAGGAATTAGGTTGGATGTTGTTTGAGTGCTAGTGTGGTTAATTTAGTTTTATTCCTAAAATATATTTGTTAGAGACGTGTGCAGCTTTATGACCAAGAAATTACATCAACACGTGATTGGAGATTTATTGATACGCTAGGTATAGCTAGTCAAACTAGTTGAACACTACACTATCACTCAAAAAACATCCAACCTCATTCTTACATACCACTATTAAACTTTTTTTTGGAAGTAGCTATAGCTATGTAGCCATAGCTATGTAGCCATAGCTATGTTAATTATGTGATTTAAAAAAAACTGTTGAGCTTATTGAGTGAGACATAATCATCAGAAAGGGGTATATCACCCCTCAACGATCTAGTTACGATAATTGCGTATTTTGGTGTGACTGACATTATTGTTTTAACACGTGAGGTAACAAGTTTATTCAGCACGGAATAGCTAAACACATTTACATGTTATTTAGAATTATTGTTATTGTTTTGATATTTAGTGTTGTTGCTGACAGTGGATGGTCTACTTCGACATTATTTACATTAGATAACGAGTAAGAGAGTTAAGTCATCAGCAAATACTCCTGAGGCAGTTACATAATTAACTATGAATGGCTGCTTGTTTTATATTAAAAAAAAGAAAAATGAACGTGTTTCATAACCACATTGTCATATTCATATAGTTAAAGATTTAGTACATAAAATTACCAAACAATCGTTCATTTAATGACACTGTATTACATATTGTTCTGCATTTATCAATTTTGAATCCGGCAATGAGTTTTGATCGTTAGGATGTAAATATGATGAGCTAATATTATTACTAGCTAATATATATTTATTTTGTATAGGTCATTATAAGTTATTTCTGTTCGAACTCTCTCCTAAAATGTAAAAAATATAGTAAGAAAGAACAAATTGAAGAAAAATGAGATTGAACTCTAGTTCATTATGTATTAGGCTAGCAAGTATTGTTAAGAGGTAAATATTCAAGAGGGTGAAATTCGTAGTGATCTTTACGAACTCCTTATGGTACAATCTATGACCGTCTTGGTGATGTAGTTATATAACATGCTAGTTTCGTGTTGATCTAGACTGTCGAGGACGGGGAGATCGAGGCTCAAATCAAGCTTGGGTGATCTGGGGGTGGCTTACCCTAAATGGTTTCCCACTCTCCCTCCACACAAATACGGGTTCGCTTCCTCTATATTCAACCTTCCCAATCCTTAACCCATTAGCGCAATTAGTACTTAAGCGTATAAACCGACCGGGTAGTAAGACCCAGGGCTAATTATTATTATTATTATTATTATTATTATTATTACAATCAATAAAAAAGATAATAAAACTGTTTACAAAACATTAACTCTCAATTTCATAATGTCTCTTTAAGGTATTTATTATGGTCGGTCGTTTTTGTTAGGTAATAATAACCATTAATTTTTGTCTTTCCGTTTACTATAATAGTCACTACAGGTGGAAATATTCATAAATTTGATGGCTTGTAGTAACCATCAAATTATACCCATCCGTTAAAATAGGTGCTCAAGAGGGTTAGGTTATATCTCTAAAGTAAGTTATCATTATATCTTTAAAGCTAAGGACGTGTCAAAAGGGTGGACTGGCTCTATAATTACTACTAGAATCAGCATTAAGGCCAAAATTAAATCCTAGCAGTTAAATAAATTCAAGTATCTTTATTCACAGGTAACAACTGAAAAAAATAAAAGATCCTAGAAATAAATAGAATTGAAATTCGTAAAAAATGTGGTTTAACCCCTGAGTCACAGAGTGACACTCCAGTGATTGAAATGTTCAAAAGCTTAGTGCCACCTCAACGTCTTTTGTGTACGTGCGAACCATTTATGTTTTGTAAATAGTGAATATTTTTTTATGTTAATCCTTTGTAACTTTCAGTATTATTCAAAGTTTTTAATAGATTGTATTAATACCTTGTTTATATATTTTAGCCCTGCGTCTTTCTAGCCTTTCGGCTTATACGCCTATGTACTATGTACACTAATGTGTTAGGGATTTGGAAGGTTTAATTTAGAGGAAGTGCACACACAATTTCGTGAAAGTAGAGCGGAAAACCATCTAGGGAAACCTACCCTCAGTGTACCCAACTGGGATCGAACCCCGATCTCCATGCCGTTGGCAGTCTATTCTAACGCGAGAGTAGCACGGTAGACCACGTGATATTATTAATTATTACTATACTATATTATTAAATATGCTACTACCTTAGTAATTATGTATGACTAAAATGTTTTCTTAACCAATATATTTAATTGTATTCAAGTAATTTTAGAATAAATAATATTATATTTAGGAGGTGAGGATATAATTCTTAAGAAAATATAGTTCAGTTTTTGGTATAAAGTGAGAGAACGAGAGAAAGCTTAGTAAAATTGCAGTGGCTATAACGTAACGTCAATAAAATGGGTTCAAAATAAACCAATAGTATCAAATTATTTCAACATATGTGCCGTTGACAGACGGCATTGCTACGAGGTAGCTAACAGACAACCTAGCTACTTTACGTTCTTTACGAGATCTCTCCAATAAAAAGAATCAATAATTCATGTAGTGAAATATTTTGTTAACCATTTAAGCTTTAACAATGTATCAGCACTGCTGTCTTCTTTATTGATTAGCAGAGTTGTTAGATAATACATCTATTTTATCTTTGGCAAGTTGAGTAGAAATATATATATATATATAATATATATAATATATGTATATATATATATAGTTCATAATTCGTATTAAATATGTGCTGAAAGAGTCTCTCTTTCACAATTTGACACTATTTCATTGCCCAATTTATAGAACAACCGGTAAAATAATTGTATTGTATATTCTGAGTTTTACTTTTCTTGACAGCAGTTGAGATGTCAACAACTTACTGACCGAGAAATAGCAGGCATTTCTCGACTGTATTAGATTCCTAATTTCCAATCTAATATCATTATTACTAGTTAAAACTGTTCCTAAATATTTAAACTCATTAACCTTGTCAAATGGCATACTTCTCTAAGTAATCTCTAAATTAAAGCCCCCAATCTGTATTATCTGTGTGATCATACACTTAGTCTTTTGGCGATCACTTCTAAACCTATTTCCTTTCTAGTCTCTAATAAAATATCTACATTTCTTGCAACATTTTCCTTAATATATCTCAACAAACTAGATCGTCTGCGTATTCTAATAGCTGCAATGTACCGTTTAATGTCAACCCTTCCCTACTTTCTTGCATTGTCCTATTAGCATACTCCAAGGCAAGATTGAAAAGTAATGGGGAAAGTACCTCTATGTTTCAACCCATTATGTATTTCGAAATTTTCCTGATAAGCGACATCCAACACCAGGGGCGGATCCAGATCATTTTCATAGGGGAGTCATAATTATAAATAACATAGTTACTTACAATTTTATATTTCTGTTTAAAGCCATTTAATAATTTCTCATTCATATTTGATCTTATGTATGTTTTAAACCATGGTCATCCTCTCCTATCCAGTTAATTGTGTTAATTGTGTGGCAGTTGAGGTGTAAACTCAGGGAACTAAATTACATAATAACTTTAACGATATCTTTCTACTATAACAATCAATAAGAAAGATAATAAAATAGTTTATGAAACACTAAAGATAAATTTTACAATAGCTAGAAAACTAACATTTCACATGAACAAAGAGAATAATAACGTCAAAAACATGGTCACTGTGTATTAGGGCAGCAGATATTTCTAGGAGGTAAATAATCGAGTAACCAAGCAATGTAATGATTTTTAATAAATATTTTCAATAAAACAACCGATAATAAATTTACTAAAGTAGTTTGTGTCACATTAACGATCACTTTTACAATATTTTTATGTCAGTTTTATAGTAAAACTACCAAAAATTAAGATTATTAAAGTGAAAATTCAGTTCATAGTGTATATTGTCAAATTCCTAAGCTACGATATAACTTTTAAGAGCGCTTTCAAATACAACAATCAATAAGACACGTAGTAAAATAGTTTATGAAACATTAAATATCATTTAACTATAACAATCAATAAGAAAGGTAATAAAATAGTTTATGAAACACTAAAGATAAGATTTACAATAGCCTGGAAAACATTTCACATGAACAAAGAGAATAAATTACGTCAAAATCATAATCACTGTGTATTAGGGCAGCAGATATTTTTAGGACGTAAATAATCGAGTAACAAGCAATGCTACGATTTTTAATAAATATCTTCAATAAAACAACCGATAATAAATTTATTAAAGCAATTTGTGTCACATTAACGATCATTGTTACAATATTTTTATGTCAGTTTTATAGTAAAACTACCAAAAATTAAGATAATTAAAATGAAAGTTCAGTTCATAGTGTATTTTGTAAAATTCCTAAGCTACGACATAATTTTAAGAGCGCTTTCAAATATAACAATCAATAAGACACGTAGTAAAATATTTTATGAAACATTAAATATCATTTATTTTAACTACCCAATAGTTAGTAAAATATTAAAATTCCAAATGAACAAAAGAATAAATAATGTCAAAGTCGTGATCACTTAGTATTAGAGCAGAAGGTATTGCTAAGAGTTAAATATCGAGTGATTGAGAAACGTCAGAATTTTAACGACATATTACCAATAACATAAACAACAATAATTAAGCTAGTAAAATAATTTGTGAAACATTAATTTTCATTTTTATATTATTCTTATGTCAGTTATATAGTAAAACTACCAATAAAAAGGCCAAAATCAAGTTCATTGTGTATTAAAACGGAAGTTATTGTTAAGTGGTAAATAGTCAAGGAAATAATCAACATCATATCTTTAGTGATATATTTCAAATATAATTTTAAATAAGAGAGGTGGTAAACTTCTTTATTAACATTAAAATATATATTTTACTTACATTTATTTATGTTAATAAAACTAATGTGCCAAATTGAACGTAAAGAATAAATAAGTTCAATATCGTGGTAATTTTGTATTAGGGCAACATACATTGATAAGAGGTAAATAATAGTGTAACGAGCAACGTCATGATTTTTATGATATATTTCCAATAAAACTCTCAATAATGAAGGTTGTAAATGATTTAGAGACC
>CABFWB010004649.1:0-17781 GCA_902151455.1 Timema bartmani
TATGTATGTATGTATGTATGTATGTATGTATGTATGTATGTATGTATGTATGTATGGATGTATATAAATAAAAGGTGTTCTGTTATACGACAGGTCCATTCATTTTATCCGTAAACTTAGATAACCAAAATCTAATATTTTTATAAATATAATTATAAATACCTAATACAAATATATTTGGTGTTCCATGACTTCGTGAAGAAGACATTTCCTCCTAAGGATGTGTCCGATACAGTTTGCTTTGTACAAAAGAATCACATCTCAAATGGTTCTTGTATCACTCACTCCTATTAGTATATCTTAATTTGTCACCCTGTCTGCCCACCTAATCTTCTAAGGTCTTCTCCAGCACCATATTTCAAAGTATTTCTTTTCCATCTTCCTAAGAGTCCAACTTTCTACTCCATACAGTGCGTTGCTCTAATTATAGTATTTCATCAGTTTTTTTTCTCGGTTCCAATCTCAACTTGCTGGCCATCAGTAACCTCTTCTTGCTAAAAGAGACCTTGGCCATGGCAGCCCTCGATCTAATTTCCTTGATGCAATAGATATCCTTTGTCAGCAGACTTCCCAGGTACTTGAAATGTTCTAGGTTTTCTAACTCCTGGTTTCCAATTTTGATTTTCAACATCTCTTAATTTTTTGAAATCACCATCACTTTTAACTTCTCAGTGTTGGTCTCCATGCCATATCTTCTCCCTGTCTCAACCAGCTGGTCTGTCATTTCCTGCAACTCCTCTTTATTTCTGGCCAGCAATGCCAGATCATCTGCGTATTTTATTGCGTTGATGAGGCGTCCTCCTATCCTGAAATTGCCACGTTCCTCCAGAGCTTCTTTGACCAGCCACTCTCCATACAAGTTGAACAGACCTGGTGACAAAGAGCATCCCTGCCTAAATCCGCTTTCTCTCTCTCTCTACGCTATTGGTCTCTCCATCACTCGGCCTCATCTTCACACGCTTGTAGCAGTCCTTGATCCTGAAGGGATAAAGGAATGGTGTACAATATTGCAATGGCATAAAACAAAGGAATGCAGAGCGAGCTGTCTGGACTTGTATAATCTATATATCCTCAATTGATATACAAATCACATATTCCAGCCAGATCCTTCCACAAAATCCACATGTGCCAGAAATACAATACACCTATACTTTCATTTTAAAGAAAACTGCAAAAAGGTAACGGGACTTTCGCAGGATGGATAAATATAACAATTTAGTGAAACAGTTTAATAGTTTCTTTGGTGTTCATTAAGTTAAAAAACAACACTATTATAAGAGAGCACAAGAGAATATCAATTATATGTTTATGTTTTAGGAATCACATCAATAATTATCAAAAAACTATACAATATTTTCAGTATAATTTATATTTTAGACATAAAAAACAAGAATAGTATGAACGTCATATTATAGGATCATTTAGCTAGTTTGTCTACCATTTCATATAGACCCAATTGAATCTCAATCAACATAACAATTAATCGAATTTCAATAACAATATTTACATAAAACAAATTAAATAAGTCGTTCTTTTGTGTCATAAAGACAAATAGTCTAATAGAGAAGAACGTATGGCTAACTTAATAATTCCATACAACTAGCGTGCTTAAATTCACTAAGTGCGCTAACTACATTATCTACAGATATTATTTGAATAGAATAGGCTAATATACATCGTAAGTATTTATAATAAGAAACTATGAATCTAAAGGAGTAATGTTAACGTTCTATGTACAATATTAACTGATTTCCAATTATAATGTCATACTATTTATCACGTGAGCGAAAAACTATATAAAATATCAATTTAAAAATGAATAATTTCAATTCATCGTATTTAATTGGTAAAAAGGACAAAATTATAACTTACACATACTATATTCAAAATATATAAAAATTGTTTTACCATAGCCTCTCATTCATTTGTTACAAAAGAAGAAAAAGCAATATGCAACGTACTGTGGTAAAATTAACGATTATTTTAGTTACTGAAAACCCCACTCTTCAAAAAGGATTGAATACTGATATCTGTGACATAAATTCCAAATCCTAAAACTCTACTTTACTAGCTAAACACGAAGTTCCATCTTTTATTTAAATATAAAAAAATTACGTCTTTAAAACTAACCAAAACGGTTTATTAAGAATATTCAGATCGAAACAATAAATTTTAGAAGTTACCAGCCAAAAGAGAATTTAGCGCTAACAATTCGTAGCCACGAACAATTAAAGAATCTACATGCTGAAACAATAAATTTGGACATTAAGGCCAAAATAGAATTTAATGCTCATATTATTAGTGGACGTGAAGCGTCTCCAAAGAATACGCAGCCAAGAGTAATTTTCAAAAGCTGTTGCGGTATATATTCACTCTTACAGCTCAGAGCGATTAGGGGAAGGTGGAGGAAAAGGAGGGAGGGGTGAATACAATTGGAGGGACGTGTGATGGTTGATCAATGCGCCATAGTTCTTCCTTCTTCTCTGAATTCGAAGCTACGAGAACATAGGCCAAGAACATAGGCAGAGAACATTCTATTTGTCTTTGGAAAGTGGTACCATTTTCTATCCTCTGGCGGGCTTGGTGGCGCTTCGGGGCGGGAGCCACTCAAAGTCACACGTGGTGTGTTCAGTCCACCAGGTCGTCTAGTAGGGGCTGGACGTAGAACTGCGCCATGGGCTGTAGTGATCGTTAGGTGGATCAGGACAGCACTGTCAAACAGGTGACAGTGGTAGTTTGATGATAAACCTTAATTACATTATTTACTCTTGATTATACTGTTCATGGGCTTGTAACTCGGCGAGATGTTACACGCTGTACAGGTACAGGTTTGGTATAAGCTTTCTGTCCCTCAAGCTGATGCCAATCTTCTTGAGTATTTCCATAAAATTTTTCCACTTCAATATATCGAACGCCTTTGGCCAGTCGAAGAAACAATGCATACTTCTTCCTTGACTTCCAGCACTCTCTCTGAAATTATTATCAGCATCCCGATGGCATCTCTGGCTACTTTTTCATTTCCAAATCAAAATTAATTATCTTCCATCCCGCTTTCTATTTCATGTTCCAGTCATCTGTTGTGTATTATTGTCACGATCTTCCCCATATGAGAGATGAGGCTGATGTTTCTATGGTCACTGCATTTCTTGGCTTGTTTCTTCTTCTGTAGAGTCACCATGGTTACATTTAGAAAGTCTTGGGCTATTCTGTTTCATAGATCCTATTTATAAGTTTTGTCAGAGCCATTAATCTGTTGTTTCCCAGTTCTCTCAGAAGGTCAGCTGGTATGTCGTCCTCTTCAGCAGCTTTCCGTCTTAACTTGTCTTTTAAGACTCTCTCAATTTCACTCTTAAAATGCTGGGTTGGGTCCTTTTACGTATTCCTTTAACCTCGTCTTCTGATTCTATCTCAAGGTCCCCTGGCTGATTTTCCTTATCGTACAGTTTTTCTAAATATCTTTCTCAAATCGTAAGAACCTCTTTATGATCCGTCTCCATCTGAACTTTGGAGATTTCTATTCCTATTTTACACACCTTTGTTTTAATTCCCTACCAGTTCCTTTGCTTTCTAGTACGTAAGATAATATCTTCCTTTTCAGCATCATCGCGGTCGGTTGTTTGCATGTAAACTTGTACAATCAAAATATCCTCTGGTTCAGCTTTTAACCACACAAACAATCTATCACTATGACACATCCCTTTAGTAACATTTTTCTCCACTTCATTTTTCATCATCACTATTGCCACACTTTTTTCTTCATTCTTTCCACCTAAATAGGTCATTGTCTAATTTCTGGACACTATTTCACGTTGATCCTTCCACCGAACTTCACCTTAATCCACAATGTTCACATCACACCTTTTCATTTCCATTTTCAAATTTTTCAGTTTTGAAGCTCTTTAAATCGTCTTTACGTTCAATGTTCCTATGGTGAAAGGGAAAGATTTATTTGATGATTGTTCGTTGTTTATCACTCCCCCTTGAGTAGTCGCCACCCGGAGATCCAAAAGGGAGACTAGTTTACCTCCAGAATTCTCACCCCAGGAAAAGCCATAAATGGTTTTGTTTCTTTGGCAAAGGGAGTTTTCAGGGAAATATATTATCACGAAAATCCCTTTTTCAATCTCAAGGAGTCATGAAGTGTTGACATTTATTTAAAATTCAATTTTTTTTACGATCACAATACTTATTTCTCCGAAGGGTCAAGAGAAAAAAACCCCATTAAATAAAACAACAAACTGAGGAATCTTTCTCTGTATCCAAAGGGGTTTTGTATTCTAATAACATAAGTGTTATTAATGCAAATGAATTTTAAACTGATAATATAGATACATATTCTCTAATGAATAATGTTGTTATTTTAAACGTACCCAAGCAAATTCGCATCACTTAGTGAATTCAGGTCCAGTGGAATTAAGATTATAGAAATCATTTTGCCATTAATTTTATATTGATAAAATTAAGAGTTTGTTTGTCTGTCGTGAACACTGCACGATATCTACCGTATGCAGAGGTATGAAATTTATCCCCTGTGCACCTTAAAGCAGGAATTTTAAAATGTCGATTATTTTATTTTAAATCAATTAAAAAATGGGTTGGAAGCAATAAGGTCATGGGCAAAGTAGGGTTTAAATGCACTAACTTTAAATTTACCTTCCATGTATAGTAGTCCAGTTATTAAACTAAAAACATTTGTTCCAGGCAATGCTGGATAGGCCTACTTCAACTAGTATTTTATAAAATACAACACAATTGAAAATAATAATTTTATTAAGTAAAAATGTAATAAACTGATCAGAAGTTCGTTGTAAAGTGAAGAATGGAACGCACGTCATTTCAAGGCCGTTCTTGGTTTGAGCGTAATCTCTTAACCAATTTCCCGATTAATCAGTCTTCAGATGAGCATGGGGGAAGGAAATGGTATTTAAGGGTAAAGCACAGAGACGCGTTGAAGACCTTAGAAAATCTCGCATTATTAAATTTTTTTAATTATATTTTTTAGTATCGTTTTAAACAAAATGTAGAAGAAAATTATCAGCAGGTTTCTGACCAGTTAAAAAGTTTAAATTTTGAGTTTAAAATTTTAAAAATTCGACGATTATTTACGCGAAAATTTTACTTCTGAGATTAAAACTTGAAACTATTTAAATGGTCACAACTTGCGCCTAGGTTTGGTGAAAACAATACTAAACAATATCAAATAACTTCATAGATAATCTTGAATAAATAAACGTCTGCAACTCTTATCAGTGCTCTCCTATGTAGCACCCTTGAGGTCCGTATTTCCGTTAAATAAATAAAATATTATTCAGTAAATTTGATTAGTTTAATTTTCTACCCTTAGCAGTCTCGACGGCTCTTGGGCATTGCATAGTTTGAACAATAATTTCCCTAGATGGAGTAATCCTCACTAAAAGCAAAAGTAAAAGCTTTGGCTATTTGATTCTTGAATATTTTCCCTGTTAATTTAAAAAGGTATCTATTCAATTACTACTAGGCTCATGACAAATATTAATGAGATGTTGATATAGCTCTGTGTAGAACATTAATTATAATGTATCTAATGAAGCAATGTTTGATTTATTTAAGAATAAAATGATTTTGTCATAAAAAACGGCAAAAATACGGACTTTGAATCTTGCTTCTCTTCATACCACCTTAAAGACGCTAGGATAGTCGAGCATAAATTTATAAACTCCATAAATCAAGTGGATTTATAACGTTCCTTCGTGGTACTGTTCGGAAGTAGAAGAACAAAAAGAGGAGGAGAAAAAATACAAATAAAAATACAATTTATATTGTGCCCCACCCATTAAATTACATCATTTGGTTCACAAAGAAAACTTCTACGCTCCTTTTATAGTAACCTTTCAATTCAAGGGCAATTCGGCCTAGGTATTAATAATCATATAAAATATGTGTTTTTTTTTAGCAGAAGGGTACACAGGATTTTATTGCTATCTGTACTAATATAAACTTGATAATCAAACAAAATAATAAATAAATAGTCCTAAATTAAAGTTGGCTCAGCCGTCACATAGGCCTACTGTCACAAAAATCACCGATTGTTTATAATAGGTAAATGTCTAGCCACTGTGCAACTCCTCGATGGAACCACGTGTGAAACTGGGAGACTTGGAGCCTGCCGCAATCTTCAGGACTTAGGCCACTTCCTAGACTGCAAGAACATCAATTAGGACTACTAGGAGGATCAACACAAGGATGTGTGGCACTTAATATTTTCTTTGCTCNGGACTACTAGGAGGATCAACACAAGGATGTGTGGGAGTTGATATTTTATTTGCTCGCTATGTTAAGCTGGTCACCATCCCCCACCCCCATTTTATTTTATTTTTGGATCTGCGTAGATCTCGGGGCATCTCCAAACTACGTTAGGGGTGGCTCGAGCCCCCTCAAGGCCCCCCCTCCCACCGTGGGTCCGCTACTGCTTTTGAGAGTGGAAAATTTCAACCTCAAGTCAATATATATGTGTAGGATCATATAAATATTTTTGTGTCTATTTTAGAAAACACAAAACTCGTGTACTGTTAAAGGTTTTGTCAATATTTTACCTAAGCCCAATATCCGACGCTGGCACCGAAAGCTCACGGATTGTTGCAGGAATAAACATAGTTATTTCTGAATGCGCCTCATAAAGCGCAGCAGTGCAAGCAAGGGTGTGTTCGACACACATTCTTCTCAGCGACAGTTTGGAAGTGTAATTAGTGCGGAGGCTCGCGCGTTATTTCTGTTATTTCTGTTATGCGAGACGCCGGACGTCAGGCGAGTAGAGGGAACGTGGAGGCGGAGAAAGATCTGTCACATTGCGAGGTAGTCCCGTCAACCTCGAAATAGAATGAAAAATAGAAATAAAACATTTTGATTTTTTTTCATATTTATGTTACACGTGGTCTATTGTTTTTACGTTCTATACTTCTTAGTACCACTTTGATTAATTACTATTGTGACCCGCCTTGGTGGCGTAGTTAGCTAACGCGCTAGTTTCATGTTGAGCTAGACTGCAGAGGACGGGGAGATCGAGGTTAGACTCTTCCTTGGGTGAGCTGGGGTGGTTTTTTCTAAATGGTTTTCCAATCTCCCTCCATGCAAATATAGTTTACTTCCTCTATAATCAACCTTCCCAAATCCTAGTCCAAAGCCTAATTAATACTTTAGCGTATAGCCTGAACGGGTAGTAAGACGTGGTGCTAAGTAAGATTACAGTAGTGGAGCAGAGATAAAGGTATAATCTAGAGGTAATGTGCCCGCGTTTATCTCGGGAAAATGATAAATCATTTAGGAAAAAGGCACTCATTAAACCTGACAGTGGCTAGAACCTTGAGGTTTCCATCAGTGGAAAACCAGACAATACGAGACTGACACCTCTGTTCACTATTTTATGCTGATGTGTTAGTAAATGCCATCTGGCAGTAATAAGACGCCCTTTTAACTTATCGACCAGATACAAATATTTGTCGGCCAGATTAATATTTATCCAGGAGACATAAGACCGGCCATAAAACGCTTATTTTGAGAATAAACGTTTTTCAAGCATACATATTTAAGAAATAATCCAAATTTAACTAAAAACATAACATTAATAACAGAGCGTTAATAAAGCAACATATTTCCACACTGCATATTTTTTATTATTAATAACAATATTAGTAAAACAATATAATAGACTAGTAAAAGAAATACCAACGGTTTTTAATAAGAAAACATATACAGCCAAGAGAACATAACTTTATTTAAGTGGGGTTTTTGGATTTCGTTGACTTTTTTTTATTGATTCATCAATGTTTGGATTTGTTATGGAAAAATCAAGAACAATCGGGTTTCAGAAAGGCTTATTATTGAGTAAGCATCAATACTTCATTTTAACTTAAGTTCATAACAGAAAAAATTTGCTCACATATGTACGTAAAACTAAACTTACAACCTTAATTTAAGGACATTTATTGTGATGCGTTTTATTTTATCTATGGAACTTACATGACAATTAAAATACCCTTGCATACCATTAGTTGAGTGCGTTCCGTGGGTTGGCAACCCATGCGCATGAAAATTGGCCTCTATTTCCCAAATGAGGTATATAGTGTAAATCCTATGTGTGAGTGGTTAAATGGGGATCTAGTAAGTCAGAACATTAATGTCAAAGGTGCAATTTTAACAAGTTCTTTTTCCTATTACAACAATCGTTGCCACGCCATTGTTCTTTTTGTCTGAACATATATAGGGAGCAAGGTAAATGGAGGGAAGTAACATTTTCCAGGAAAACAACTTTTATATTTCAAATTCAATCCCTAGCAAATACTTTTTTAATCATTTAAAAAACCATAATCTAAAGTGCATGAGAAAAGTCTCAATATTGTCTAGCAGATGACAGCATTAGCAAATATTTTTTTATACATTTTAAGAAACCATAATTTAAAGTGCATGAGGAAAGTCTCAATATTGTCTAACAGATGACAGTATTAGCAAATACTTTTTTAATCATTTTAAGAAACCATAATCTAAATTGCATGAGGAAAGTCTCAATATTGTCTAACAGATGACAGCATTAGCAAATATTTTTTTAATCATTTTAAGAAACCATAATCTAAAGTGTATGAGGAAAGTCTCAATATTGTTTAACATAAGGCAGCATTAACTCAATTTGAATTAAAATGGAACTTTTAACCTTTATTTCCTCTGTACCACTAATATAATATCAATTCAGTATATTATTCTAATAACCTGCTATGCCATTATAACGCTATATAAAAATTGAAACTAACAAAGGGAGGCATATATTTAATACAATAAAAATGTTCGTTTGGAAATCAACATGTGACAGGTATGCCTAATTTACAGTAAACATTTCACATTTGTCAATACGATACTATTACATCACACAGAAACCTTGCATTCAAGAGGATTTTAATGATATGCTGATTGATGCAAATTAATTCGTAAATACATAATAAACAGCCTTGCACAGAATTGTTATGGATTCGTTACGGTGTCAATTTATTCATTCTGCATTTTGTAAATCCTATTATGATCAGAAACCTGTGTACTAATCATTTATGAATTTACAGTAATCTGCCGAGAGCACGGGTCATATAATTCTTATTAATATTCAATAAATCACATTGCAACCATACCGTAAGCTTTCACATAATAGTAATTAAGTTCATCTAATCAAGCGAGTGATGACTATTGTCTAATTTACTCTACTAAAGAGTTTCCTGATTTATAATGTACATGTTTAAATACAAATAATGTGACACGCAGTGTCAAAAGAAAGGTAGGCAGTCAAATAACAATGACTTGTTAAAAGCAAAATAGCTGGCTAGTGAATAATGTGATGGTTACCACAGTCTAATTTATATAGAACGAAACTCTTTTGACGGTTAAATAATTTACTAAAACAATTTTCATATATTTATTAGTTAAGTCATGTGATCTTCAGCTGTCACTTTTTTTTACAAATTAGTTTTAACAGTATAGTAAGCTAATATCAATTTTATTTATTATTTTTTAAAAGTTTCTTTTTATCATAATAATATTATCTTTATTTTATTTGATCATTAATTACTAACAAGCCATATCAGCACCAACGTATCACTTTCCATATTGAAATTAAAAAAAATTGGTGGAGTAAAATATTATTAAAAGCAAACAAAAGTGTCCAATTTAAAGTAAATGCCGGTAGCTATATTTCTTAGGAAAACATTATTTTAATACCAGTAATATTTCAAAGATTGGGATAATATATTTCAATGTCAGGTTATAATGACGTTCGTTGATAAATTTTAAACTCAGCACAAAATAATTTTCAAATTTTATCAAATGTTAAGATGAAACTTATTGTGTGAAGCGTTCATGATTTCAGGTGAATTCTGTAAGGATTTTTTAAAATCAGTTTCGTAAGCCTACTATTCTGGTTTTTCAGAGTTTTGTATGTGAGGTCCCTAAAAAATTAAACATTATTTGTGTAGTGAAATTTGTTCAGGTAAAATTGAAAATACATCAAAATAACGTGACCGGCATCGGTGGGTCATACACAGCAAACATTATGCTCATCTCGTATGGTTTGCTGATAAAGATTAGGTCAGGGTTCAAATCCCGACCAATTGTACAAAAATGGGGGGGGGGGGGGGGCTTTCCTAAATTGTTTCTGGCCCTTACTACACGCAAATGTGGGTACGCTTTCTCTAACCATACCTCCCTCATCCCTAATCTATTAGTATTAATATATTCAGATTGCCCGAACAGGAGGTAGGACATGTCTAAAATAAACAACAACAACATTGTGAGCTCATGCGTCTGAAACATACGAGCCAGCTCACATTTTGTTGTCAGAGCTATTTAAAGTGCACTTTCCGAACCAAATTATTATATCTGCACACGACCTTCAAACTAAATTAACCTTAGAGTAAACCTAAAAGCTATTTCTCCGGACGTTGATTTATTACTTCCAAACGGGAATTCCCAACTTCATCAATGGTAAACTTTAGGTTTGGTCGGGAATATAAGCTAAGACCCTTTGCTCAGAAGGTAGACGTGCTACCAATTAAGATACGTTATCGGATTCATCATACTACAAGTAGACGCGGAGTCTCCATGATATGTGTCAGGCATGTCAAACTTGCGGAACTATACATGATCTTACCTTTTGTTGAACAACTAACCAACAATACCTTTTCCATCTTTTTATAAACGTTGTAGAAATATAAACTTTGAAAAGGTGATATTTGGCAATTTATCATAATTTGGAGAAATCTGAGGTTGGTGTGGCAAATTTCTACTTTTTTTTTGACATCAACTCCCAAAAGTTGTTGAAACCGTGCGCCCGGTATGTGGAGTGTTTCCAACTCGGATTTTTGTAGAGTAGACATTTGTTTTATCCCATTAATTAATGGAACCAAACACCCAAAAGATCACGGCTAACAGACACACATTTTTCAACAATTAGGAAAGTGACTTAAGAGAAAGACTTATAATATTATGACAATCCCACCATTGTTGCAAATAAACGGGTTCAATTATTTAGTAAATATGACGGGGAACTTTATTTTTTTATAGAAGGGTTTATTATCTTATTATTGTAAAATTTAGCTATTAAGGTGGAATTATTATAAATTAAGATGTTGGCAATACTCAATTATTTCAAATGCCACCTCCTTGGTATTTACAATTTTCAATGTGCCCCTTATGATCAAAAATGCTTGACACGACTTTGAATATAGGCCAACTAAATACTATGTCTTCGTAAACTATGAAAAGGTTTCCTTCAAAAAGGACAGATATTCTTTCAAAAACTACCCCAGAGTGATCAGCGAATAGAAAATACTTTTCTTTAATATCAATATCTTTCTTCCTCTCTCTTCATTGAATATCCTTCACTTTATCACTGCTAGTGTCACAGGTGTTTGTTGAGCAGGATGTGACCGAGATAATTAATAAAGGTCACACACTCTAATCATTTATATACCTACTTTGAGATTGGGGTGACGAGGTAATAGGGGTGAGGAACCCTTGAAACAGCTTGGGGGCATCCATATGCTACCTCTGAACTTGTGTTTAAGAGACGAAGTTACAATGTATCTCTACGTTCGGTTCCACGACGTGTTAGTTATTACTGGTTAAGAAAGGTGGGGGATGATTGGGAGATAGAGGCTTCAAAACCAGCAGACTGCATTAATTTAACTTCTTAAGGTTTCTATATTTACTAAAAAATATTAGTTTTATTTATTTTAGAGAAGAAAGGTTTTCAAATCTAGGTAACTAGGTAATCTAGGTAATCTAGGTAGGTATCTAGGCAAAAGATGGAGATTTTCCCTCATTATTTCATTGACTAAAATATATATTAATATAGCTCAATCCCTTTGATTTGTGGATACAGTCTGGAACACATTTTGTATCTTTAGGAAAATGGACATCTCCAGTGCTGAAATAATAACATAAACAAACAAGATACAAACAAAATATCAGGCAATGAGATGATGGGTAGAAATCACAGTTCTTTGGAAGTTTGTTCAAAATAAGATATTTTATATATGTCCCGCGTATTAAACACTGCCTGTTTGAAATAGCCACATACATACACTAAATGGGTAGCAGTGAGAAAGGTAGTATATTTGAGGAAATGCACTTGAATGTTTGCAAAGGTAGAATTTAAAGTTATTTAGGAAAAAATACCCTCAATACACCCAACCAGGATTCGAAACGAGACCTCAGCCTACGTACCCACCAATGTGGGTCACTGACTAATTAACAATGTAATACTTTTATATTCAGATGATATGTGGGAGTGGGGGGAAGCGGGGAGGGCTGTAATTAAGTTTAAACCTTATATATCTTGTTATTTCACAACTATCGATAAATAGACGTTAAGCTTACTTCTAGTAATAATAAAATATAATAAATGATGCCAACAATATATTTAACCTGTGAAGCAATTTCTTTAAACAATGATTTTCGCAGTTCTACTAAACCAATTTTCATTTATTAAAAAAACACATTTAAGATTTCAAACATATTTTAAAAGGAAAGCCTCAGTTTCCGAAAAGGGCGGCTTATTTATTCGAGCTCTACCAAACATATTTATTTTAATGAGAGCATTTACTTTCGGGATTATCATATAAACGTTAGAAAATTTTCATTAGTGAAACCACCATCTAATAAAACAATTCAAACAACTCCTGAACCGATATAAATTTTATTTTTTTATATGAAAACTTAAATATTGAAGATGATATGATTGATGATAATCTAGATTTTATAAATCTCAATTTTATATTTATAAAATCTAAAGGCTCCAGTTGAAATCTTACTTACCCTATGGCATTATGAATTAGTCAAAGAACCATAAATATCTGGGTTTAGATTCAATTCCAAAAGAGTTAATAAAGGTAGGTAGTGAAAAGTTAGTAATATGGAACCATAAGGTGTTACCACATAATAGAAGGAAGGTATTATAATACCCATTTTCAAACATGTAGATAAAACAGAATGTAATTACTATAGAGGTATCACACTACTAACAACATGCTATAAAATTGTATCTAACATAGTTTTAATGAGATTAACGCCATATGCAGAGAAGATAATTGGGGATAATCAGTATGGATTTCGACTAAATAAATAAACAACGGACCAGATTTTTACTATTTGGCAGGTATTAGAAAAAAAAAAAATTGGGAATACAGCATGACGGTTCATCAATTATAAACCTACATAGATTTAAAAAATTACCTATGATTCAGTTAAAAGAAACAAATTATATGACATTTTAGTTAAGTTTGAGATACCCAAAAAATTTGTCAAACTAATTGAGGTATGTTTTACTGATACACGTTGCAAAGTACGGGTTGGATGTAACTTATCAGATACTTCCGAAATACATAATGGATTTAAAGGAGATCCACTTTCCCCATTACTTTTTCATATCAAGAGAAAGTATTCTACTCGTGAAAAAAATCTTGACGTCTTATGTGAATACGAACCCAAAACAGTGTATTTTACAATTAGCCTGTCTGTCTGTTTATCTGTTTGTCGGTCCCTGGCCACGAAATGATTAGATGTATTTAGTTCAAACTTTTGATTTTGACCTTATCCATCAAATTAGTGTAGTTTACTGATGAGTGATTTTTTTGAGTTCTAAATTTTTCCAAAATGGCTTTAACGATTTTGTTTAGAATGCATAAGTAGGATTTATTTGACATGAAAAATACCTCTGTATAGTTGATTTTTGGGTGAAAATTCTTTGAGGGTAGTTTACTGACGGTAAATATTAGAAATTTGAAATATTTGAAAAAAATAATTGTTAGCTATTTTGTCCAAAAAATATATCTGGTGATTGTGTGGTATAACAGATAGCAATGTATAATTTTTTTGGGGTAAATCTAATTTATGGGTAGTTGACTGAAGACTGATTTTTCAAAGAGTTGAAATATTTTACAATTTTCTCTAACGATTTGGTTTCAAATTGGTATTTTTGGAGTATTTGACAACAAATAACACTGCTAACATGTTTATGAGGTAAAAAAAAATTTATGGGTTGTTTACTAATAACAGTTTTTTCAAATAACTATCTTAAGATATGGATAGGGTGTAGAGAGGTGGACTGGACAAAACTAGCTAAATATAAGGATAGATGGCGTACTTTTGTTATTGCAGCAATGAACTTTCAAGTTCCTAATGCCTTAATAGTAGATATGGTAGTGGGAACTCAAAAGTTCTTTGCAGCATTTAAATATATACACCACCTATCACTATCTTTAGCTAGTTCTATCCAGTCCACCTCATTAAACCTTAATCTTATCTTGAACTAGTTCTATCGAGTCCCCCTCTTTACACCTTATCCTTATCTTGAGCTAGTTATATCCAGTTCACCTCACTAAATCCCATCTCTATCTTAAGCTAGTTCTATCTAGTCCACCTCATCCCACCTTATCTCTATCTTGAGCTAGTTCTATACAGTCCACCTCATTACACACTATCTTTATCTTGAGCTAGTTCTATCCAGTCCACTTCATTGCACCGTATCTCTTTCAGGTCCATTATAATGTTTCCTTCCATTCACGATGCATAGCCTGCCCACCGTAATCTGAGAAATTTGAGCAGCTCTTACACTATTTGCGAATGTAGAGGAATATTTCGGCTGAATGTTCGCCTACATTCGTGTCATGAAACCTATATGAATATTCGGTTTCTGTGGACTTCACACACTTCTAGCAAATGTCTAACCTCGATTCGTGCCCAAAAACCATCCCAAAGTGAAACCCCCCAAACTCCAAACAACCGCCATTCATCATTCCTGTACTTCCCACACTTCTCCGACAACCATCCTAAACCCTAGCATTCGAACACATTCGCGAATAGTGTGGAACCGGCTTAACATTTCCTTACGAGGAGTTCACTATTTAATATCCTCGTCCCTCCAATATCTTGTTCCCTCTTTGGACCAAATATCTTCCAATGCACCTTGTTTTCGAACACCCGTGTTTGAAAACTGGCATTTCAAAATTGACGTGTGGTGTGTCAACGATTCGGCTAGTTATTTTTTAAAACTGCAGTCTGTCATATGCATTTAAAAGTATCAGATGTGGAGTGGAGCCACAATGCAACCTGATATATATTTCAACCCATGTTGCCTCACAAAATCAAAAGGGCCATTCATTTCTATGAGAACCATTTTCAACTTAATTATAAAAAAAGTTAATATTCAAATAATATAAAGGTAAAGATTTCGCTTACTTATTTGGCTTATTCTTGACTAGACATGAATCATATAATATTAAAAGCAAACATAGAAAATACAGAGAATTGACTTTAATTGGAACACATATTTTGAACTTCATTCTACATATTTTTATTTTAAATATATAAATGAAATGATCTCAACAAAGTTTTATTAACATTCTAATGTGCTACGTCATTTAAAATAATATTCTTTGTAATTGATATTTAATAGATTTAGATGTGAAAATTAAATTTATCTGTTAAAATGTGCGCTTAATTAAAAGTGATAATTTCATTAGAAATATTTACGCGAGAGACTTCTCTGGAAATACATACATTTATAAATATGTTTCAAAAAGAAGTTTAAAAAGTATAAACTCTAAAGTGTGTTGCACGAATATTATTACAGACAGAAAAATGATGACACTTAATGAAATTAGCGCTCTTATTTCACATCAGTAGTGTGAGCGCATATTATGATTATAAAAAATAACTTATTTTGGTTAAGGTTTATTTAAGAGTTAAGACATAGATGATTTATTTTTAAAAATTGAAAGTTTTTTTTCAAAGTAATGATGTTTTAGAATTAAATTGTTCAAAGATATAATATGATGTTTAAAAATAATTAATATCTTAAGAAAACGTTGGTGTATAATTAAGATAAAAATTAATAAAAACATAAAATACTTCATCAACACATACATCAATATATTATAGTTAATAAACGGTCAAAAACATTGGCTAACATATTAAAATTATTCAATACAAGCACAAGTGTGAGTTAGTTTAACATTATTTAAGTATAAACATTATGTAAAATCAATGATAATATAAAATTATGTTAACATCTGCAATTTAAAAATTAAGTTAAATGAATTTTGCTATTAATATCATTTTTTTTTACAAAGCTGAGCTATAGTGATCTAAGTCTTATCTGTAATTTGACGTCACTTTACTCCTTTGGGAATCCAGCAATGGATGGAATGTCTGGATAAAATTGTTCCAACATGTTTTGGTATGTCACTTATCGTACAATACTAATGTACAGTCGTTGTGTGAAAAAACTAAGTGTTAACGGTCAGAAATCTAGCAGTTATAAACACTTAGTGTCAAAATACCCATATGCAAATCATTAGTGCCACTTTAAAAATATTTCTAGTGTTAGAAAAAAATCAATCTTAAGTAAACTACCCTTCAAAGAATTTTGGCCCAAAACAAATTATACAATGCTATTTGTCATGTCAAACAAATCCTATTATTGAATACTCATAATCTGATACCAGAAGTAAACAAACATTCCTATATCACTACGCGAAGGGCATACATGATTGGTGGAACACGAGTGCACTGTTTTAAATAGGCACGACCATGTATAATCAGTATAATAGCAAAGTAGGTCACTACGAATTTTTGTGTTTTTAAATACTTTTAAATTTCCCGTCTTATGTTTAACAAAACTCAGGCCAGACTCCGAAAACGCCATAACAACATTAACAACCGACACTTAAAACCCGGTCTACACGTAACGTCTTATCTTACGTTTTATTTGATCAGTTAAGACGGTCAGGTAAAACTGACCAAAAACCCATGTCCACACAATGCAAGTTTTTAGCTGCCATCTTTTGCCCAGTTTCATAGATACCATTGGCCAAGCGATTATTTCATTATGTCTCGTGAAATTAAAAAGACGAAAAAAAAGTTTATCGCTCACGGTGGTTTAGAGGAAGGCTACTAAAGAGAGGAAGGTTCTCTCATGTGAATTTCCTTTGGGAATTACGTCGTGAGATTGAAGATTGTCGTAATTATTTACGGATGGTTACAGACACTTATTTGAAATTACTATCGTTATTAACACCAGAAATACAATAATCGGTACGGAACTTCACACGGACTTTCTCGCTCTATTGTTTAAAAATGGAGATATTTACTCAAAACTCGTAATATATCTGAAACGAAGTAATATACACTAGCAAACCCAAGCATAAATTGCACTATACTTATGAAAAACATTTTTTGAGTACCGGTTTTAAATTTTATAATTTTATTTTTAAAGAACTAATGTCCTCATTTGTATGTTTGGACCAATAAAAAAGATCAATATTGGGTCCACAAGGGTCAACACTTCGTATTAAAATTTCGACTTCCGTTTAACATATTCGGCATTTTATTATGTGTTATACATCTTCATGTCATCGCATTGCTATTAAATTACTCATTTAAAATTTTGACCAATAAAAAATGTAAATATTGACTATTGAGTCTAAAATGGAGATAGGAGAAATGTTTTCACAACAACGATCTAACAGGTTTAAGGAAAAATAAATGGTACAGCGCACCGCACAGACTTTCTCTCTCTTTCTATAAACTCGTAAGATTTCTGAACGGAATAATGTACATTGTATCATCACCACTACACATAAGAACACGCATAAAATAATATACAATGATATAGAATCAATGAGAAAAGAGGCGCATCTTTGTCCACCTAAGAACATTTCAAACAGTTTAATGTCTTCCACAAGGGTCAACACTTCGTATTAAAATTTC
>CABFWB010004649.1:19766-51319 GCA_902151455.1 Timema bartmani
TAATAGTACTACAATTTTGCAATGATAAGTTATTTAGTATCTTAAATAGTTGCGGAGATACGGAGATTTCCGCTTCTATAAAGTACCCTGAAAGTCATTTCCATGGAAAAATGAAAATATCCAGTTTATTTATAATCTTAATCAACGCCTAGATACGAATTTTAATCAAAATCGTTAGAGCCAATTTTGAAAAAATTGATTTTTTATCTTTTCATTCTTTAATAAACTACTCTTAATTTTAATCCTAAACCGACACACAGACAGACGGCATTATAAAGACCATTTTTAAGGGTTCGGGGGGTCACAAGGCGTTGATATCCATCAACATTTTAGGTCAGATTTTTTAAAGGTTGCAATACTTTACCTTTAATGTTCGAAAAGTTAATATATATATATATATATATATGCGTATAGATTTAAAGTTATTGGTTTTATAAAAATATGTTTCTTATAAAATATTTGTATTATAAATAGATCTACATATTTGCAATGATCAGTAATTTCATATCTCAAATAGTTTCGGAGATATGATCAAAAATGATAATTTACTCATCACACCGGAGCCCTTAAAGTAATTTTGCCGATAAATTGAGAGTAGCCATTTTGTTTTGAATATTTATAAGTGTTTAAAGGAAATATAATCAAAATCGTTTGAGCTGATATTGAGAAAATCGACTTTTTCTCTTTTTGCCCTTCAGTAAACTACCCTTAATTTTAGGGTTAGATATCCAATTCCAAAATCTCATCGGGCCAACCCCATGAAAACCCTAGATACCAAGTTTTAGCCTGATCGCTAAAACAGTTTAGGCTCTAGTCAGAGGTACAGAGAGACAGACGGACAGACGGAAATTCAAAAATCACTTTTTCGGATTCAGGGAGTCATGAAATTTCAAGATTTATCAAAATCTCGTGTTCAATTTTTTTGACGATTACAATACTTTCTCTACCTGTAAAATAGCGAGAGAGTAAGAAAAAGGACACTAACATGATAAGGGCTATCACACACCATGAGAGACTGACTGCTACGCTAAGATTTCTAGCAATAGGTAGAAGCTACAAAGATCTTGAATTCACAACTGTAATATCAAAACAAGCGATAAGCCACATCATACCACAAACTTGTCAAGCCATATACAGAGTTCTGAAAAAGGAGTACCGGTATTTAAAGGTTAGTGAATGGAAAGTACAATGCTTAAAGAAGTTTTTTAAATATTTATATTAAAGTAATAAAACACTATGTAATAAGTAAGCAAATTTTAATATTTTCGAACACAAAAGCTATATTATGTATTGTTTCATCACAAGCTATGGGTGGCTTGAATAAAAATTAGAAAATAACTAAGTAAGACTTACAGAACTAAGGCTTGCAGAACTAGAAGTACCAGGCCATGGGGTCTCAGCTCTTGTTACAGATGGATTTACCATCGCTGGTTGCTGGAAAAAAGTATTTCCCGTGGGGCCTGCAGGAGGACAATATGGAAAAACCTCGTGACATTATTAGAGGTGGCTCTCCAGAAGGGAGGGACACTAGTTGATCTCCAGTAATGTGTTTCTCTATTGTTTCCGCAGTTAAATACTTTGAAGTCTTTAGTCAAAGTCTCCATTTCCGCCTGTGCCGATATTACATCGGACGCCCAGTGTTCCCATAAACCTCCGCGAGAGCATCTGGCCGGCTCGCGGAGGGTTTTCTCCCGTGGGAAGAAGTAGTTCACGCGGTTGGCAAGGGGATCTAACATAGTTTATAGGGGCAGTGTGATTTCGTGGACTGGAGGGGGTGAACCGACTTTCCCCCTCCCCAGACTGGTGGTGTGGTCAAAAAGAAAGTTGTACAGCAATAAATGTAAAGGTGTTGAGTGACTGTGTGATATTGTGAAACTAAGTAATGCCTTACAAAATTGAGTCTGTACACGCCTCAAACAGGACATCATTAATGAGCTTTTGGGCAAAGATGTTCTGTTTGTCCTTAAGACCACGAAGCTTATGCGCAATATGTTTTTCAAAAACATCAAAAGAATCTTCCAATTGGAGTGCTTTTAATTTTGCTCCAGCTAATTGCAGTGCCTCAGTGGTTTCGTCATCATTACCTCGTTGTTTTCTCTTTCTTACTATGTAAGATCAGGGTGCAGGGGAAGATGAGCTATCGCTTGGCACCCTAGTAGGTTTTCTTCCTTCCCCTGGTGTTGAAGGAGTCGCAGGGAGCGAGATTGTCTATAACTATAATGAATGATGTTCCTCTCCATCACTCAATAGTTCCTCTTCTCTCTTTAATAAACAAGATCAAATTATATTGGGGCGAAAATTTTATAAATAAAATTTTAAAAGTAGGCCCTTATATTTATATATATTTATTGATTTATGGTATATTTTAAATTCTTTAATGATATTTGACTAATTTTATTTTTCCTCAGTTGTTTTATTTGCCAATGGATGAAAAATATTGGATTCATATTGCTGATGGGTTTGAAAGAAAGTGACAGTTCCCTCATTGCCTCGGTGCTGTAGATGGGAAACACGTGAGAATTGGACCACCAGAACAAAGTGGTTCCTACTATAATCTCAACTATAAAAATACCCACAGCACCGTACTCATGGCAATTGCCAATGCTAACTATGAGTTTATTTATTGTGATGTAGAGACAAATGGCAGAGTTTCTAATGGAGGAGTCGTTTCAAACATTAAGTTTTTTGAGAGACTCACAAATGGTAGCCTCAAAATTCCCAAAATAGGAAAAAGTTTGGAATTGTGATAAACTTCTCCCGTACGTGTTTGTATGCGATGAAGCCTTTGAAATGTTCCCTAACTTCCTGAAACCATACCCTAAGGACAAATTAAATAAAGACACAATAATTTTTAACTATCGCTTACCAAGGGCTGGACTTGTCCTTCAAAACACGTTTGGAATATTGGCATCTCGATTTCAAGTTCTTCAAACGGCCATTAACTTAGATGTACAAAATATTGACACTGTAGTTATTACTTGCTGTGTTCTTCACAGTTTTTTTTAAGAAGAATATGTCCTCAAAGCTATACATCTCCTGAGGTTCTAGACAGTGAAAACATGGAAGATGGTTCTGTGGAGTTGGGAGTGAGATGTAACCCAGATATTATGCACAACCTTCAACTTGGCAGGCGCGGGATTGATTATGCAAAAGTTGTAAATAATACATTCAAGCTCTACTTCAATAAAGAAGTCTCGGTACCGTGGCAGGACAAGACTATCATACTATGAGATTAATTTGATTAAATAAATTGATTTTGAAGTGAATTTATATTTATTTTAAATGTTTTACTAGCACTACTAGGATCTACCAATAGCTATGCAAATAAATCAATGTTATTTATATATGTGTATTATTTTTTATTATAAACTTCATATGTTTGAATTTTCAATGTGATAATAGCTCACCTCTTTTTCTGAATCTTCCTCTATATTGCTGATTTACTCTCTTGGGATTTCTTTATCACTTAGGAACGAAAGAAGATCAAAGTACCAAAGAGAAGGCTTGTAAAAGTCGTCTGCACCAGCACCAGAACGGGCTGACTTCTCAACTTTTAGTAGCTCTTTACGAAAAACTGAACGAAAAGAATTAATTTTTAAAGCGACCGTATCTTTTGTAAACCCACGTTCCGCTTCCTGACATTTATTGACCAAAATTGCATATGCTTGATTTTTTTTTGTCTCGATCACTATATTCCTTTGCATAGGTGAGGATAACTGCGATATAACTCAATCAATTCACTAAAAAACTCAAGTGCTTATTGCCTTAAATCAAAGATTCTCAGGTCTAAAAACTATTTAAAAACAAAAACAAAATAAAAACCAACAATATCCGTTCCACACTAGTCGAGAGACAGTACAATACTAGACGGAAAGACGGAAGTGCGTCTACATGTATCAACATGACCGACGTTTTGCCGGAAAACAATGCTCCAGCCGGTCAGTTTCAGATCATCCGTCTTCATTCAGTTGGTGACCTGGTGGTCTAGGGGTAAGGTGATTGACTTCTGTGCTGAGGGTCCGGGGTTCAATCCTCGGTCCCGGCACAGATTTATCTGATTGCCGAACCCTTCCTTCACCTATAGGTCCTCCATTTCATCTCACAATCACCCTACCATTACACATTAGCATAAGTGCGTATAACCCGAATGAGTAGTAAGACGCGATGATAGTAATAATAATTCATTCAGTTCAGGCAAAACGTCCGTTTCTTTGTCCACACAAAAACTTTTGACTGACATGAACTGTCGACTGACCATTGCTGACTTGACTTTAACATGTGCTAAGGACTGTCACCATGGGGTCCCTCAAAGCTCAGTCAGGCGTTTGTTGGTTTTCAAATAACAGTGGTTGCAAAGCTTAAAGTATAATTTATAAATCAAATGAAGGGATAAATTTAGTTATAATAATTTTATAATGTTATTTTAAAACAAGTTTAATGCAAAACACAGGAGGGACTATTTATAGAAAGGATACCATTGAAGTCCGTTCAGTAGCAAATCAGAGCATAGACTTCCACATGGGTTTGTTTACATCAGGTCTCAGCTTAATGTGAATCAATAATATATATGCATTTTAAATAAAATCGTTCCTCATCCCTACCCCATTAGAGTAATTATAATATACGCGTAAAACCTGAAAAAATATAATTAAAAAAATAATAAAAGTGTGAATTATTCCCTCCTTCCACCCTTGTCCGTTCACCTACATACACGCATGCATGGATGCAAACATACACATCACTTATTTTTGTATTCTGGGTTTATAATAGCAAATTCCCTTTAAATAAATTATTGCAGTAGCTTCAAATGTCCTCACAATTGCAGTTCATGAACATGTTATAATTGAGGGTGACTGAAGTCCATTCGGTTGTGTTAGTAAACTTAATTTGTTTTGTCGTATTGTAATGATGATAAACATCTCATCGAGAAAAAATAGCAGCAGCTGAAACATAATTTATTTTTCCAACTAGGTTTATAGTTACTTAACTATTGTCTACATTGATACTTATATTTGAAAATGTACAGAAGATATATATTTGATACAATTGTATGATCTCAAATCAGATACGACCAGACATTTTGGAAAAAAATAATATTGCCTACAAAAAGCGATGTATTTTTATTAATATACTCTTGCCAACTTATTCAAACATATATACATCCTGAAAGCTCAAATATTTGCGGATCACAAGAGTATGAAGCCAAAATAAGTCAACGACAAATTACACGCACACAAAACAGAAACCTTACAATCTCAAAATATCTCAGGTTAAAAAAAAAATGACTAAAATATGAGAAAGAACAAACCAACGACAAAACATACACTATTGTAAATAGGGGACGTTTGGAATTACAAAGAGAAGGGGTAAAAAGGAGGGAGCAGAAAGGATAAAAGCAAGATGAGATAAGTGAAGGGTGGTAAGGGGTTCAAGGGGAACTGGAGGAAGGGTGTTATTAAACTGAGTAATACGAGCAAGGGCATTCTGTGATGTCTCTCGAACACCTGACCTCGGAGGAAAAAAAAAAATGAAACCAGAGAAATAGACAGGAAAGATTAAAAGAAACTAAAAGGTTGAACAAAAAGGAGATAATTTTGAGTTTAGGGGTAGCAAAAATAAAAGAACAAGGATAAAAAAATAGGGCAAACGAAATTTAATATAATGAATAAACTCAACAGTTCTTAAGTCATGTGCTGATTTAATCATACGTTTCAGAAATTGCACGTTAAATACCTCAAATAAAAAAATAAAAAATAAAGTGATACTAACAAGTGTGATTTTCGAAGTATATGTATTTCAACAGTGCAATTTAGTGTTATTTATGAATAATTATTACATAAAAATTACATAAGTACATTATTCAGTGAACGCTTGGCCTAAGGCGCTACTATCGTGTTGGACTAGACTGCCAAAGACGGGGAGATCGGAGTTCGATCCCATTTGGGTGCACTGAGGGTGGTTTTCCTAAATGGTTTCCCAATCTCCTTCCACGCAAAAGTGGTTGCACTTCATCTCAATTAAACCTTCTTAATACCTATACCATTTGTGTGAATAGTACATTAACTTATAACTCGAACGGGTAGTAAGACGTGGTGCTAAACAAAAATACGTCAATACCTATGACAACAAACTCGTGATGATAGATAGTTCCTACAAGTAACAGAACATGAACATTTAGTACACAACAAATTAGACAATACCCTATTGCACACTATAAATAAAGGTCTTCCCTGGATTAGTTGGTGCGTCGTTACCATGACGACGAATAACAACAGTGTATTTATAACTGAATAAATACAAAGATTATTTATATAATTATATAAAATACAGTTCAAAGTGACAATTTTGGTGTGAATCTTCATCAACATTCTTTAAGTTGTGATAAATAAAAGTTTTAGTGATTTCATCCCGGTGTGAATCAGGTGAGAAATTGTTACACCAGCTATAAAGTAAGCGATACCAGAAACTTTGATGCCGAATTTTTGATACTATAATTGTGTATTAAGTATTTTTTAATTGGGATATTAATAATAATATACATTCAACAAAATGAGTGAATAAAATACAATGTTTAAGATTTAAAAGAGGTTTTTTTAATGAAATAACAAAGTGTCTATATTTTCTTTGAAAAAGTACAAGTTTTGGTAGTTTAAAATTATTTCGTATAAAGTTCTAACAATATTACAAATTCTTTGGTTAATCAACAAAACTATAGTATCTTTAAATTATAAAAATAGAAAGAATAACTAAAAGGTCTTATGAGATTAATTAGCACAGCACAAACATTACACCTACAAATGTAATACCGACTACGAGGTCGGGCCCTGGAATTACCTACCTAAAGAGAGTTTACATGTTACGATCTCATAAAAACTTTACCTGTCCCTGGGAATACGAATATGGTAAAAGGAATGGCTCGAATTAACGTACATAAAAAAGTTCACCAGACCCGATCAGATAAAATTGTAGATTTAAATGGTATCTCGTGTACTTCAATACTACAAAATTGGTAGACACTTCACAAAAATTCAAAATAACTTGAAAAATATCGATTTTTCATAAAAAATTCTGTTTATTAAAGAAAGGCCTTGGAATTTTATACCTAAAGAGAGTTTACATGTTACAATAGGATAAAAACTTTAGCTGCCCATGGCAGTCAAGGTATATGGTAAGAGGAAGGGCTCAAATTAACGTACATAAAAAGTTCACAAGACCCAATTAGATAGGCCTAAGATTTTAGATTTAAATGTTGGCTCGTGCACTTCAAAACTAAAAAATTGCTAAACATTTCACAAAAATTAAAAATAGCTCGAAAAATATCGATTTTTATACAAAATTTCTCTTTATAAAAGAAAGGCCTTGGAATTACCTACCTAAAGAAAGTTTACATGTTACGATCGGATAAAATTTTAGCCGTACCAGGCTCTTCTGTAGTCAACATATATGGTAAGAGGAATGGCTTGAATTAACATACATAAAAATTCACAAGACCCGATCAGACAAAATTGAAGATTCAAATGGTGTCTTGTGTACTGCAATACTAGAATTTTTTTTAGACACTTCACAAAAATTCAAAATAACTTGAAAAATATCGATTTTTCATACAAAATTTCTATTTAAATAGAAAGGTCTTGGAATTAGCTACCCAAAGTGAATTTACATGTTACGATCTGATAAAAACTTTTGCTGTCCCTGGAAGTATGCATAGAATATATTTGTGTCTATTCTATAATTAAAGATTTTAGTCATGGATTCTTAGTTCAAAATGCTAGTTACATATATAAAAAAAGTTGACATTCCTTATCAAACATCTAGCCTGAATTATTTTAAGTTGAGTCTTTTGTGATAAATATAGGCCCCTACTACTATTGAAGTGTTCTTTTTATTATCATACACATACATAGTGTATTAAGTGAACTAGACAGTGAACACAATTGAACAAACTAATTTAGATGTACATGAATCAAACTCGAGACCTAGTATCTAATGTAGTCATGTTATAAATGTACTATTTAAATTTGCAGAAGGGAGCGCAACTATTTTTACATTTTTAATAGAACTGAAGTTTGTTGGCCAAAATAAGCAAATATTTCTCCAGTAGCAACATAGAATTTAGTTTTCTGCACATACTCATATCAACACATCTTGAATATCTGTCAGCGTGTTCTGGAATTTTCTCAAAACTTTTCTCTCTTTATTTAAAAAGTTTTGAAAATTATATATATATATAAAAAATTTTCAAAATTTCGGCGTACAGCACCGGTAGAGCAAAGCTATAAAGCATGAGTGTACAACAAGTTGCATAGGAGTTGGGCGTGCGGGACTGCACATGTAATAATGGCAAGAGCTTTCTATGATGTAGGACCGTTAACGATTGACCCTCAGAAAGTATTCTCATTTCTAGATTGACTGGTGTGTTGTTTACTATTAATTATTGTGGTATGTTCTGCTGCCGTGCTCCAAGATTTCAAGGTGTATAGTGTCACGCGCCTAACTCCTATGCAACTTGCTGTACACAGATGCTTGAATAGCTTTGCTCTACCAGCACTGTACATCAAAGCTTTGAACACATTTTAATGGTATTAGAATAGTTTTCCAGATGTAAGTGTATAGAAATTTTGTTTTACTTTTGGTTCAAACAAACTATATGTGCAGTTTCAGCTATGAGTTTCTGAACATTTTGTGTGTGTGTGTGTGTGTGTATATATATATATATATATATATGTATATGGTATTAGAATAGTTTTAGTGTGTGTGTATATATATATATATATATATATATGTATATGGTATTAGAATAGTTTTCCGGATGTAAGTGTATAAGTGTATAGAGATTTTGTTTTACTCTTGGTTCAAACAAACTATATGTGCAGTTTCAATCTCAGAAGGCTTTTCGTGGACTCTTTTAAATTGTATATATTGTATATATATATATATTGTATATATATATTGTATATATATATACTTTGTACATATATACATTATACAAGGTTTTTCTTATGATGATCCTACTTTTAGTATCTAATGGGAACAAAGCAGAAGACCCGTTTCTGTGGTCGCATGGTCTAAGAAAAGTTTCTCTCATGATAGGATGTATTGACAAAAACGAGAATATTAGGGTTCTAAACCCAGTTGGTCGTAAATATTTTCGTCGTGTAGGTAGGAGACCACGTTTCACACCCATAGAGAACAACCGATAACATTATTGTTTTCTATATTCTGAGTTTTACGTTCCTTGAAACCTCATCATTACAGTAGGGTAATTATTAATATACAAATTGAATGGGTCGTAGACTCAGATGGGTAAGGCTGTACGAGAGTGTTAAGATGAAATAAACAGAGATTTCACGAGGAATTATGAAAGGAAAATTACTAGACAGAATGAAAGGTTAGGCTTTAAGAAGGAAGAAGGGTGACCAGACCAGATATGACGGAGAACTCTGGGCACCCGACAGGACTCCAGACCTTCCTTACTCCTGTCACAAACTGTAGTTCACGAACCCACCCTCCCCCATACCTCCCACCGACAGATAGAAGCCTCGCACAGTCCACACCGGCACGGCATGGGGTCTTCCCGTAAGTTTAAACTGTCATCTGATTTCGATACCGTAGGCTTACATCCAGAGAGACATTCATTTTCTTAAAAATATTGTATACAGTTTTAACGTCTGGGATCTCTAATAATGGTGAACATATGAGAGGAGGGTTAACAAACTGTGGTATTTACATTATCATATAAATAAAGCATTGCAATAGTGAACTTTTTCTGAGAGTATAACCCGGATGGGTAATAATACGCGGTGCTAAACAAAACAAAATAATTCTGATTTGAGAATATGATGAATCTTTACGTTCTACGTGCCCCCGAGGCAAAATAAAAAGGTCTTAAAATACTGTCTGTTCCCATGCTTGTTTGTCTCTGGGGCTAAAGCCGAAACTATTTGATAGATTTATTAATCTTTTATTGGTTTGAATTTTGATACAAAACGCTGAAGTAGGCTGACTAATACACAATGTAAAAATATAGATATAATAATCTGAACATGTTTAAAAGCTAACATTTCTTGTGAAGATTAAGTTATAACTTCTCTAAGCACAATACTTTGAACTCTTGCCTGTTGGTGCTAGGAAAAGGAAATAGAGTATCACAGTATAGATAATTGGTTGGTAAAGGGTTGTAATTAAATACAATCAAAATTATATTAGCATATGTTTTACCACATTTACCCCGTTTACCTTTCTTACTCGTTTTCCCAGTTTGGCCCATTTTGGCCTTTTAGCATTTTATAGAACATTTTAATATTTCTACTCTCTTTACCCTCTAATAATACCCTTTTTGACAATTTTTACCTTGTTGCTGTTTTTACCCTTTTAACAATGTTTTATTCTTTCTAACCATTTCTACCACTTTTATCATTCAAACCCACTTAACCCGGTTAATTCATTTTTATCCTTTTTATCCTTTTGCTCTTTTTACCTTCTTTACTCGTTTATACTTTTGGTCCCTTTTGCCAATTATTATTTTTTTAATGTTTTTATTTCTTTTACCCCTTTTGACCTTATAACCTTTTATTTTAATTTAATTTATTTTTTGCCATGTTTAAAATATTTTTTCTCTACTGTTCCCTTTTTGCCCTTTTTGATATTTTTGATATTTTGGCCTTTTTGGGACTTTTGCAATTTTTGCCCTAATGATCCTATTTCCCATTTCGATTAAATTTATTTCTTACCCTTTTTAAAATATTGGACCTTTTTGCCCTTTATTGTACATTTTACACCTTGATAAATTTTATACCAAGTTAAACCCTGGAGAAATATTTTAGGATAAAAAGTTTAAAGTTTAAAAAGGTGTAAAAATATGTAAAAAGTGCAAAAAGGGCATAAAGAGCAAAGAGAGTAAAAAGTATAAATCTAATTTTTTTAAGAAAATGGTGCGTAAGAAGGTTAAAAGTGTAAAATAGATTAGAATGGTAATAAGGCTGAAAAAGGTTAAAAGGATAAAAATGCTAAAAAGAGTAAAAAGGTTAAGTATAGTCACAATTTTAAAATTCCGCCTTTGGACACCCACAGCCACCCACATACACACATACTTTCTGCTTATATGTAATTAATATATAATATATTTTGACACTAGCCCTTAAATTTAGGGTAGTTTACTGATTTTTAAAAATGTCAAATTTAAAAAAAATTATTCTATTTTTTGTTTAAAAGTTATATTTGAAGAGTATTTGAGATAGCAAATAGCACTTTATATTTGTTTTCAGGGGAAAAATTTGTTTAAGAGCAGCTTGGTGGTGATTGATTTTTGAAAATTTTAAACCATTTAAAAGTGGTTGGAACAATTTTATTTAACATATTATGTTGTTTTTTTATCTGAGTGAAACTTATTGAGGGATAGTTTAATGAAAAGTAATTTAGAAAATTTTGTAAAACACCATTTATTTTTTGCGTAGGCCTACTACGTGTCTTACATCTTGTCTGGGATAGTAATAATAATAATAATAATAATAATAATAATAATAATAATAATAATAATAATAATAATAATAATAATAATAATAATAATAATAATAATAATAATAATAATAATAATAATAATAATAATAGTAGTAGTAGTAGTAGTAGTAGTAGTAGTAGTAGTAGTAGTAGTAATAATACTAATAGTAATAATAATACATTATTAGGGTAAGTATGAGGAAGGTAGTATGTAGAAGATATGTACCTTCGTTTGTTTGTAGAAAAAGTGAAAAACCATTGAGAAAAACTAACCTTATTAGATCCGTCCCGGATCAGAAACTCAACCCATCCGTCAAAGGGAAACCGGACCATACAAGACTGACACCTCTGTCTGCATGCCCACAGGTATGGTTGTCATACAATCAGAACATTTATTGAGTGAAGGTGGATCTTTAAAATCAAATGTACCAGCATTCGAACAGTCGGGTCAAAGTTGAGCATACTGCCTTTGAGCCGATCCTAGGATCATGTTTGATGTCAACAATTTCAAAGTTTGATTGAGTAAAAAAATGAGTAACGTATTAATCATAGGGACATGTAGCCCAATGGCCCATTGCAAACGTGCTCAAATCTGGTCAGTCCGGAGGCAATGTGGGTGTTCACCCTTCTCCCTGCTACCCCACAGCGTGGATATCCCGTCCTCCTTTTCCGGCGAGTTTCATATTAATTAGTAATCCTTACTTCATTATATTAAGTCGTTAGTAAACCTTTGGTTAGCCATACTACGTATCAATATTAAAACACGAAAAGTAAAATTCCATTTTTTTCCCACTCTTGCAGTTGCATCTAATTATTTTTCCAAGTAGTACTATCAATTTCCTGGGTATAGTTTTCTTGAGAACATCCTCATTCCGGAATATAAAATAAACATAATAAATATTATTTTGCAAATCTATTTGGTGTGTAAGGCGGCTGCTTCATTCAGCAAGAAAGTATCAATCGCTGTCAAGCCACACGGCTTAAAATGAAATGGTCTGTCCCATTTTCTGGATCTACTTCTCTATTCTGTATAAGATTATACTCCCTTTCGCCCCTAGCCTACAATCACTCTTTGTCATGTCAATAAGAAAGTAGGGAAAAAAACCCACAAAACATCTTATCTCAAGGTAAAGATGAAAGCTCGTTATTAGTTCTTCAATATCTTAGCATATTCTGTTGTGGGCCTACTAAAAATTTACTGCATTTGTTAGAGAAAGGCAAAATATAGAGCCCTTTTTCATCTAGCCTACTCTCATAGCGCCGCAAATATGATTAAAAATATTTTAAAATGAGCTAACGTCACATTTTCACAATTTTTTTAATCAATAAAACTCAAACTACAAGAGTGTTAAGAAAAAAGAGCTTTTTTGTAATCTTTTGACTTTGTTTTGGTGGAAAGTATATTTTTAAATAAAACATCGTAAAACCAAATACAAACCTTTTATTTCCTTTTCAAATTAATTAAATAACATATTTCTTCAGTTTACTTTTCTACATATTATATTGATCTCAAACTTTCTTGAATCTTTGTCATGGGCATAAAGTAATTTGAAAATATACCATTCAGAACTATTGAGCTAATTAATCTAAACTTAATTACTGAGGAAATATTTTAGGTATAAATTGTTTTTGTTATAAAAACTATAAAAATACATACCTTAATTCACGTTCCCTTTCACCATAACTAAAGAGGTACAACCTACTTGAAGGGAAATATATTAAACCTATGTATGGAATTTCTTATGAAGATGTAATTTTAATGTAAGATGGTGGGAAATGCGAGCCACGGGAATTATTTTTGCAGTTCTTATAGCAAGCAAAACTTTTCAGAAAAATAAATAAAATATTTCTTTATTAAAAATATGGAGTTTAATTTTCTTCACATTGTTGTATCAATTATAGTTTTTGAATATATGTCAAGGATGTCCTAGAATTTAATAATAACATTTCCTTTTCATTTAAAGAGTTCCTGATCAAATGGTAACATGATTATGACAGTTATTTCAACCATGTGAAGAAAATTAAATTCTAATTTTCTACCGGAACATATTTAATTTATTTTGGTTTAAAATTGGTTTGCGATGAAAAGTCCAAAAACACTGAGATTTTCTAGCGTTACATCCCACCTTAAACTTCAAAACCACCAAACGATTATCAATAATTATCCTAGAATGCTGTGTTGTGACCCTATTAAAAATCTACTCGTTCGAGGAAGACTAGATACAAATGTCTTTACCCATTTAATTTGATCTAATTACCGCAAAATTACGCGTTAAATGTAGTTGAAAATGAACTAATTTCTCCTTTTAATATATCTTTCTTAAATACTGCAAGACTTAAAATGTAAGGCTTTAAATCGTGTAAGGATATGTACTTTGGTTCTATTTTAGCGCGAACTATATTTTGTAATAATAAGGTTTTTAGTGTTTGTAGAGCGGCTCAACGCTAAAGTAGGCAGCACCTTTAATTCATCCCAAACCGTGTATTTTTAAAGATTACATTTTTTTTTCCATGAGCTAATCTATCTCAAGCATTTTAATCCTTGGAAATATAATTTAAACATATATTCTGGAAATCATATTCTGAAAATTGAAAAATGACACCTGGACACGGGAATCGAACCCGGGACCTTTGTCTTAGCACGCCAATGCTCTACCACTGAGCGTGCTAAGCCAAAGGTCCCGGGTTCGATTCCCGTGTCAAGGTGTCATTTTTCAATTTTCAGAATTTGATATCTAGATGGAGTAATTCCCACTAAATGCATAAATAATAGCTTTGGCTATTTAATTCTCTATATATTCTGGAAGCTTCTTCATATTCAATACAAGGCTTATTAACGGCTTAATTTAAGGGAATGTATCTGAGGATGAATGAGTAATTAGACAGTGGACACCTGCATTAGCATGGACAGAAGACGAGGAAAACATATTGATAAATCACATGTTGAAAACCACCCTTCATGCTACTGACAGATTCGAACCTCAACCTTCCTTACGTGACGATCATGACACCGTAAACTGTGTGACCCATGGTGCATGCAATAAAATATAAATTGGCGCTAGACTCACCTCAAAACTTATTTTCCCTGTCTGGTTGTGCTTGATGGTGTTGAAGACGTAATGGGCATATTGACTGGCGTCTGAAAACACAAAACATTCAAACAAATTAAATATATTACGACTTTGATGTAGTCTATAATATTTTTTAATATCTTAATTGAGAATTGCAGAGGTGTGTTTGGACCCATTTAGATTCACTTATCATACTGTAGATATTATAAATACTTATAAAATAACACTAATAATATAGGTACATATTTATTTATTATTTATTAAGCACTGCATCTTACTACCCGTTCGGATTATACGATTAAGTACTAATTACGATAATAGGTTAGGAATGGGGAAGATTGAATTTAGAGGAAGTGAACCCACATTTTCGTGGAGGGAGGTTGGAAAACCATTTAGGAAAAACCAACCCAGTTCACCCGACCGAGATTCGAACCTCGATCTTGCCATCCTCGGCAGTCTAGCTCAACACGACTAGCGCGTTAGCCAACTACGCCATCAAGGCGGGTCTAGGGATATATATTAACAATGTTGGCCTATAAAATAACACTAGTACTATAGTAAAATATTAACATTGTTGGAAGAAAAAAAACTATATTTGTATTTTATGAAAGGTTCTTCCTAGAATTGTCTATACTGGTATAAGCAAATAAAATGTGTTTGAACTTTAAAACACATTTTAATATTTAGATCAAACATAAATTAGCACACATGTATATTAGGGTTTACCCTGAAAGGAAACAGTCCCTTTTACTATTTTATGGCCCTATAAACTACGTCATAGTGAAACAATAAGCTTACTACCTTACAGGATAGGCAAAGGATACAAACCCATTTGGATTCAAATCAGGTCAACGAAAGGTATGCGGGAAGGGCGAAAAGGACCCGCAATTGTTCCTCTTTGACATATTCATGAGCAGAGTAGCTATTGTTTAAGAATTCTTTTGCGGAGAAGCTTAAATGTGGCGGAGCGCCATTTTGCATCAACCAAAACACAAGCGTTGTTTGATCATCCAAAGGCACATGCGAAATTAGACCGGGCAAACAATTTGCCAATAAGAGTCAATAAGCGCATCGCCTGTGAATATTACTGGTAAAATATGAAGGCTTATCAGATTATTATCAATAATATCTGCCTAAACATTTATACTAAACTGTTACTGAAATAAAAACTGGATAAAATCCTTTATTTTATATCCATTACTACAAGAGATTTATCTAGCTACATTATGTACGCATTTATTCGGATCAACTCTCTATGGATTTATTTCACTCTATTATTTATGTATTTACGTTTCTTCATTCTTTATGGAGCTATTTCTCTCTACTCTCCATGTATTTACTTTTCTTAATTTTTTTATAAACTTAATTCTTCCATACTTAATGCATTTATTTGACTCTAATATTTTTATAAATGTACTTTTCTCCATTATTTATGGATTTATTTAAAGACATTTCTAGGAATACATTTTCTCAATTTTCTATGAGCTTATTTGAATTATTTCTCTGAGGATATTGCAGTCCCATGGCTACAATCTATTTTGATTTATTTTACTCTATTCTCTATGGATTTACTCATCTCAATTCTTTATTAATTTATTTGACTCTCGCCTCTAAGGATTTATTTATCTCCATTATCTATGGATCTACTTGGCCACATTTTTTATGAATTAATATAATTTTATTCTATATGGATTTACATCTCTCAATTCATTATGAACTCATTCTATTGTATTGTATTTGAATTAACTACTCTTAATTCTTTATTAATTTATTTAGCTATATTCTCTATTAATTTACTTTCATCCAATCTATGCTTCCTAAGTATTACAGTTCTTGCGATTCACTGGCTCAGAAATCATTCAGAAATACTTTATTTTAATTTTCGACTTCTTTAAAAACAAAAGTAGAAGGTAAAATGAAAGTTTTGGATCACTTTAATTCCATAAAATTAACATTGATTTTCCGCACTGAAGGAGGCTCATTTTCTCAACCACCCCTTCTTCCCCAATCCCCCACTCCCCCCACGTTAAAGTCCACCACCACCAAACACCTTCGGTAAATTATCCTTTTTTATTTCATTATTTAATTTTAATTATTTAAAAAAATAATTTTGTAGACAGTAATAAATATATATATTTAAGTTTTATTTATTTGTTGACCATAATTATTAATATGTATTTAATTAAATTTTTATTTTATTGATAATATTTTTAAATAGGTGGAGTCCCTTTCTTGCATAGGAATAGTATTAATACTCGACACTGAGAGTAAGGGGTGGATCAGGAACAATTATTTTAGTGAAGTGAGGTTTAAATATGATATTTCATGGATTAAATAGCTAAGCTATACAATCGGTGTCATGTTGTGTAGTGCTTACAGCAGGGATTCTCAACCTTTCTAGGCTTGCGGCACCCTTGTAAGAATTTTCATAAGCCTTTTGTTTTTCTCATTTTTATTTTTCATCCAAAGCAGAATATCAGAGTATCACACTAAACAATTAACATTGTTTCAATTTTGTAGTTATTTAACATTAAAATAAACATTTTTTACTTAATCCCTTACTGAGTTAATTGAAAGATATAAATAACACAAACACTGAATGCAATACATAAATACAGTTATAGAACAAGAGGTTCGGAAATCAATAAACTAGCACACTAACCAACCACAATGTGAAATCACTAAAAATTAATAACACCACAAAAAATGAATAGGCCTAATACTGGGTCATCAAAAGGGAAACGATTTCTCACATCGTGTGCCGTGGCATGTGCAATTCATGGAAACACTAAAAGACAAAACTTTCTTTTGTTTGTTTATTTGTTATTTTGTGGAAATATATTTGATTTATTATAGTTTATTAACATTTCCCCCCTCAAAATCTTGCGGCACACCAGCTGAGAATCTATGGTTTACAGGATACGCATACCGTAGTAAAGAAAGGGTGGAGTTGGGCCACTATTTTGAGTAAGATGGCCACCATCGACAGGTTTGGACAGGTTTGTACAAGTCTAATGAGGTATCGACTTATTTCGTCAACTTTGTACAAGCTAGGAACAGTTCAGACAGTTTCAACCGGTTAAGACATGTACGAACATGTTTAGACTGGAATTTCATATCCTACTGTGAGGTATTTTGTTAGCTATCTTGAATGTTAAACTTATTCAAAAATGGTTGAGATCTGTCGACACCTGTGTAAACATGTATGAATGGGTCGGAACATGTAGAAACAGGTCAGATCTAGTAGGAACAGGTCGGAACTAGTTAGAACATGTCAGAACACGTGTGAACCTGTATGAACAGGTCCAGAACCATCGATTACTATAGAAACGTGTCCATACATGTCGATGGTCAACAAATTGCTCAAAGAAATTGTCCAGATTCATTCTTTTTTATACTACTGTGTGGTTGCCCTGGAAACACTCCACGACATGACACTGATAATATCTTGACTATTTAAACCACTAAATATAATAATGAAACCATTAATCTCACAAAATTATTGTTTCTGATCCACCTCTTAATTTCAGTGTGGAGGATCAATGTTAAAATAATATGGAAATTAATCTTCCACATTGTGTGGGGAGGATCAAAATTAATATTATGGGGGAAAGCGTGCATACATATAGAATACATATACGTATTCATATAAATACATATCCACATTCATATACATTTATTTATATAGGTCTACATATTTATATATATATATATATACATATAATACACATATACATATACTCTCTCTCTATATATATTATATATATATAAACGTACACTATATATACATAATCAAATAGCCAAAGCTATTATTTATGCATTTAGTGAGGATTACTCCATCTAGATATCATATTCTGAAAATTGAAAAATGAAACCTGGACACGGGAATCGAACCCGGGACCTTTGGCTTAGCACACCAATGCTCTAACAATTTTTCGATTTAAAATATGAGTGAAGAATGACCCTGGGCATGGGACGAATCCTGGATAGCTCAGTGGTTAGAGCATTGGCGTACTAAGCCAAAGGTCCCGGGTACGATTCCCGTGCCCAGGTGTCATTTTTCAATTTTCAGAACATGATAACTATATATACATATATACACACACATTGATACTATATACATTATATTTACAATATACACATATATATTATGTAGTGTATATAAAACTTGTGAAATAAATCAGTTTAGGTCCAGAGGTCCCAAAATTGTAGCTTTGCAAATGTTCAAGACGAATTAATGGTCGCAGCCTTTGTAAAGTTGACCAAGGCTTTTAATCGAGGATACATAACTATTGGGTTACTAAAACATAGTAACATTAGTAAAGATGTAACAAACTCAATCTCATCCCCTTGATAAAATAAAAAAAAGTGCAAATGATTACAGTTCCGGCTTTTCGTGTGAAAGTGAAAGTTTCAAGGATTCAAAACGAAATTGAATGTACCTTTTTAATCCTCATTAAGAGCTAGCAACTTGCCTGCCCCGTGTGACCAACAAGAGAGACTTGGGACTTGTAGTTTAGAAATGGGGTTACGGGTTGGTTGTCGGCTCCCTCTCCCCCACCCTCTTTACCAGTCCACAGCTCTTGTTGGAAAATAGTTCTTGTATGGGTGGAGGAGAGAAGGAAGGGGGACTAGACAGTAGACACCCATTTAATCATGCTACAAGATTACTTCTCTTTCACAACTTCTAGCCGGATTACAACCCCTGCTCACTCTTTACCTCAAGCTGTGAACTGAAGAAGAATATGCAATTAAAAATATTGGTTGGGAAGTGATTTAGGTTTTATTCAACGAATGTCTCGGAATTGCTGAAATGCCTACTTTTAGTAGTATTACTTTTCATAAACTATTTATTCTAGCATATTGTTTAAATGCCCATATCTAAAATGGTTACAAAATGAGTATATTACCTAATTAAAAAGTTAAAGAAAGCGAATTTCAAGAAAATACAATAGAAAAATATAATATCTTTATGTGAAATTAAATCCTCACTGATCAGGATTGAGCTCGAGGCCTAGGAGGCATACAAATATTTTTAGCAGCATGTCTTACTACCCGTCCGGGTTACACGCATATGTACTACTTAAGCTCCCTTTTGCGTGGAGGCAGAGAGTAAAATAATTTAAGAAAAAAACCCCATGATACACCCGATCGGTATTCGAACCCTGATATCTCCATCAACTGCTGTCCAGTCTATTGTGAGAGTGATACCTCCTAGATAATTAGACTACTATTGAAGCGAGTATAATCACTATTCATACTGCCCCCCCCTCTTGCCAAATCGTGTCAGTCATATTAAAGTTTACAAATTTAAAATTAGAAGCCACAATCTATAAGCTGTATCATTTACGTTATTCAGTGAATGTATGGGTGCCATTAATACATGGTTTTTGGTGACATAAAAATGAAGTTTAGCTCTTTAAAAAAAAGGGATTGAATTATAGATTTGCACAAAAATCTCAAAACGCCTAAACTTACGCTGGGCTCTACTATACCATGATGTCGGTAACCAGCCCATTCTGGAAGCCTTTAATTTCTACCAGAATCCTATTGTATAAAGTCTGTTCATCGTAGGAATTGTTTTCTGAAAGGTCTTTTTCCCTACCAGAAAGCTATTATATAATAGGATTTTGGTAGGAAAAAAGACCTTTCAGAGNCCAGAAAGCTATTATATAATAGGATATTGGTAGGAAAAAAGACCTTTCAGAGAGTAATTCCTACCGTGAATGGAGTATAGTTGTATTTTGCTGGGGTAAGGGGTATTCCATAACGTGATTCCTACAACCGTGACTTGGACAAGAGATAAAGTTAACCTAAGCGATCTTTCTCCTGCGTTATACTCGTATAGTATTATAAGGGTATGATATTTTACAAACTATCCTAAGCTGGGTCCACATTTATAACAGAACCTCGTATCGTATTCCAGATGCGTATCTTGAACGCGGTAATTTGGACGAGACCTTGTAACCTCGACGTGAACGTGTATTAGAACGCTGCACCCCTTTCTAGTCGGTACTTCCCCGTGTCACCTCAAAGGAACATACGAGATGAGGATACGACATGTGTGAGCGTGCTCCTAACAAAGAACTGGCGCTGCTAGGATTTTATTAATTCAGTTTGATTATTGCATTAATATGGAGTAGAACAAGAAAAGTGTTTATCGTTTAGTTGAATTATGAACAGAAAACACGGTATCTTGAACACTTATAGCTTTCCTCATGTATTTTTTCTTCTTAAACACCCTGAGACTAATCAAATTTATTTGAAATTCAAAATCAGTCGTTAGTATAGTAAAATGTGTACAGGCCTAATGTCAACTGATTTCTTGGAATTTCAAATTAGCAATCAGTTTATTTACCACTATATTCTACCCTTCTTGTATACAAGTATGTCTGCAATAATTTTGTGTCCCTATTTTTTTTCCGTCGCACAATGTATATAATTGTATGCTGTGAGGTGACCTGGTGGCTTAGGGGTAAGGTGTCAGACTTCTGTGCTGAGGGTCCGGGGTTCAATCCTCATTCCCGGCACAGATTTATCTCATTGCCAAACCCTTCCTTCACCTCTGACAATGTGTGTATTAATTACATCTTATGAATGTGAGGAATGCAAGGCCTCCACCGTGGTTCGGATTCCACGTTAAACTGTAGGTCCTCCAGTTCATCTCACAATCACCCTACCATTGCACATTAGCGTAAGTTTGTATAAACCGAACGGGTAGTGAGACGCGTTGCTAATAATAATAATAATAATAATAATAATAATAATGATGTATGCTGTGACAGCTACTTGTTGTTTATCCATAGTCCTGACATCTGTATTCCACCGGTAGACGTCAGTGGTTTTAGGGTAAAGTGATCGCCTCAGGACCCAATGTTGGTGGGTTCAAACCCAAGCAGAGGTCAATGGATGTTTCTTGAGCGTTAAAAACCCGTAGCACACATCTTATTTGGAGGAGAAGTAAAGTTGTCAGTTCCATATCGATTTCCGCATGTAAAATAACCTTGGAAAGTATGTGAGAATACCTTTCTCGTCAAAATTGCTAGGCCCTTTCCATCTCGCTTATTGAAATTAGCTTGTGCTGATATAATCACTCGGTTCAGAAAGTGGACGTTAAATACCCCAAATAAATAAATAAATAAATAAATGTATTCCACCGCTATATACACACAACTGACGTAAAATATGGAACGCTACAATGATCGTGACGGAACGAATACAGGATCAGCCAAAACTTTGTCAGTCACGAGTTATCAGATAACGCATCCACCAATTGGGAACATAAAGCCAACTATTGAGTCGATGGTGGTTGCGTTATCTGATGGCTCGTGACTTAATTGTTCTGATAATTTTAACTTACGATTTCTGCATGTCCATCACAGATTCCGCCTTAAAATATTAGTGAAGAATGCCCCTGGGCACGGGACAACTCCTGGATAATTCTGTGGTTAGAGCATTGGCGTACTAAGCCAAAGGTTCCGGGTTTGATTCCTGTGTCCAGGTGTCATTTTTCACTTTAAAGAATATAGTAAAGCTGTTTGAGTGCTTGAGGAAAATTAAACAAAAGTGTATTGAAATATTTATTTTTTGACCAATCTATTATTAAATTTAAAAGGCTGTTACCATCCAATAACCAAAGTAAAAACAAATAAAAATGCTAATTGTCGGTTCAATTGCTTATCGACAGTGAAAACAGCCAACACCACCTAAAGACCTGCTCGCTAGTGTTTGTGATCAGCGTGACGTCAGGGTCTTGCGGTCTTGATAGGAATTCCTTTCTTTCCTCTCAAAAGCGGTCAGTTTAACGGCTAAATTAACAGTGTGTAGTTCAGGATGAGTACGAACAAGCATGGTTTTAAAGTTTATTCGTTAATTATTCAGGTACTACGATTCAATGCGAACACATTACAATGGGTTTAAAGCTTAAAATGATTTATTAAGATTTGTTTTAATCAAATTCGAATGTGTTGTGCGTTTTATATTGTGATCTATCTGGATTGTGTACTTAGTGTGAAATATGTTTTGAAATGTTATGTACAGTGCATTCTAAATATGTTTTCTTTGTGTGTATATTCTTATCAGGCTGTGTGTTTTAATACTGAATTTATTTGTATTCAAATATGGTTAGTAAGTGTTGTGTAAAAAAATTGCCGGGGAAACCTAAGGCCCGCTTGTTTGGTTTTCCGAATGAATAAAATATTAATAAGAAATGGTTGAATTCAATCCCAAGAAAGGATTTTCAGCCCACTAAAAATTCAAGGGCAGGCCATATGAACATATTCATTTGATTGAATGCTCGTTTTTATAGACTTAACGTTAAACACACATTTTAAATCAACTGTATAGAAATCTTAATATAATAATTTTAGAAAAATAATAAATATTTGACAGTTATTTTTATTAAAGTTTTTACTAGCTTAATAAATTTGGAACATTTTGAATTTATAACGCACATTATTAATATATTAACATTAGATTTGTTTTAATTTTTTTTTACAAAAAACTTATATGATTTTAAACATTTTGTGAACTCTAAAATTATAATCATCAAGTAAATCTTCTAAACTTCTCAATATAAAACTAGACACTACTAATATAATGAAGTGGTGCTCCCTCTCGTTTACAAATTGACAAATTAAAGCTAAATTAAATTAATGGTAGGCCCATTAAAAATATCATAATTGCATCGGTGCTCATGCCGACCAAACTTCAAGTTCGTCTAGTCTGGTTGGCCATTGGCGAGAAGGTCGAGGTTTGAACCCTATCAGATATATGAGAGAGTAGTTCCCTTAATGGTTACCTACTCTCCTTTAGTGTATATGTGGGTACATTTTACACTATTTAAAAATTCACTTTTTCCACTACCTTTCAAAACCCGTTAGGGCTACAACCGCTACATGCATATTTATCACGATGACTAATAATGATGAGGAAGGTAGAATTTAGATTAAATGTACCCAAATGTGTGTGGAGAGAGAGAGAGTGGGAAACCTTTTAGGAAAAGCTACCCTCAATACACCCAGCTGGGATACGAATCCCAACCTTCCTGCAATTGGCAAATCAGGCTAAATGTGCTTGACATTAGACTGAATGCCTAACGGAGCGGATAAAAGTGTAAGTAAATGCGAATAGCCGTGGATGGGTAGTAAGTTGTATTGTAAAATCAAATTCAAGGTTATGTCTAAAACATACTTATAACCACAACACAAAAACAATTCATTTGAATTTTTAAAAATTTGATTGCTAGTTTATCTAAAAAGCTTACCGGAAATATAATATTTTATGATAAAATAAATATTTAGTTTCAAACCATGACTGTAATTAAATTCTTCATTAAAATCTTCTAGAAATGATTTTAATAAATCTTAAGAATAAATACAAATAAGGTTTTTTGTAAGGTTTTATTGTGAAACAAAATGGTAGGCCCTTAATAAGTTTTCATAATAATTTTAATATGGATGCGGAAATAATCAAAAGCGAAGGAATGTTGCCTCGAAATGGTTTCAACAAATATCATTAGATTTGGAATCTTTGTTGTATTTATAAAATTTACTATTAAACAAATCAAAGTAATTATTTAATTTTTAGCTAACTTGATTACATCCTAAACAAATCCCTGTTTAACATTACAGTTTTACTAAATTAAATTTTAATATTAAGTTGAATATTTGAATATCACAGTACATGCAAAGAAAGTGCCCAGCTTATAATATGTGATTGTAAACTTTTGTGTACAGGTTAAGTCCTACATAATTTTTATGACCTTTGTAAAGTATATCAAGCTAATATGATGTATTACTTATTTGTATAATAATAATAATAATAATAATAATAATAATAATAATAATAATAATAATAATAATAATAATAATAATAATAATTAATAATAATAATAGCAAGATAGGTTCAACAATAGAAATAATAAAGTTAAAAATAGATGCGTTTAAAGAAAACTTACCAATATTGATAAATATTAAAATAGTTTAAAGTAACTTTATATTTTGCAATCAAATTATGCATGCAACTATTGACTTGTGAATAGATTTATTAATTTATAAATTTAAATATAATTTACTAACTCATTAATTTAATGTGAATATCTTAAATGCCTTTTATGCTTTTCTCCATAGTAATATATACCTTCTTCGAGTAATATTTTATATTTGATAATTATATTAGGTTTAAAACTCATCAAAATAATATCTGTTCCTCAGGTAATCTCTTGGAAATATAATTAAAAATACTTACTGAATAAGCTACACAAACAACATAGTGTCATGCAGATATGTTTGCCCAGGAAATGTATGGTTTCATATAATTTATGTTCGGATTTGTTGTTATCTAAATAAATAATTTACAATGCAGGTAATATTTAACATAAAATGTCCCCAACAATAAATACAGAAACTGACATTTGATTGACGAAACCGACGTTTCGTTGTTGAAGCACAACGAACCTGCATGGCCGCAGACTTGTGACGTCATAGCATTGCGAGCAGGCCTTCCCTTTAGGTGTTGTTGAAACAGCTGAATATATTCATATAATTAAATGGGAAATACCTTGGTTAGGGAGTGTATGGGTGTGAATTTGCGGTTTGAATATAGCCTCAAAATACTATTTATATGTACAGTAAAACCCCTATAATTGCGGGTAGTACGTTCCTAGATCTGCCGCGTACACGTTAAACCGCAGATAGTATCCAACTATTATATAAAGTGACAGTAATGTAACGTACATAAGTATGATAAAGTTTAATTGATAAACTATTCACAGTAAGACATTACCAACGTTAAATAAAGTACATAATAATAAGTTATACTGTTCACTACAGTGTACTTACTACTCTCCATTCTTCTTGTTGCGACGATCACTGATGGCGATGATAATAATGATAATGATGACGTGATATGATAGCACAATGGACACAATGAGGCGATGAATTGGGGTGATGGTGTAGGCATTGCTACTTATAAACTAGTTTTGCTTTAATTACAAATAAATAAAATTGGGCAGCGGATAACTGAAACCGTGGATACCGAGTCAGTGGATACGGGGATCCTACTGTAATTTTTTTCACTGTAATTCTTTGGTCATAATCCCCATCTAGCCCCATTATTCTATTTCTTTCCCGATCAAACTCCCCCCCTCCTCCCCCCCGTTTCCATTTACGCAGTTCAATCGCGTGTGATCACTTCGAATACCCCTGATTTGAATCCAATCCGTCATAGGGTGTGGAAAAGAAAAGGATAGGAAACATTTATACGAACAAAGCGCGCCGTTCTGCGTCAATCACTCTACGAGGCGTCGAGGGANTTCAGTACTATCTCTCGCCGTGATTAATTTGTTACCACAAGCTTCCCTGTTGTGACTGATTGATCCTTTACCATGGTACAGTCAGTTTAGAAAGAACCTTTCAATAGAGGGTTGTGGTGGGTTTTTTATTGCTTTTTTAGCACCGCGTCTTACTAACTGTTCGGGTTTTACCTATATGTACTAATTAGGCTAATGTGTTGGGGATGAATAAGGTTGAATTTAGATTAAGTGTGTCAGCATTAGCGTTGAGTGAGAGTGGAAAGCTGTATAGGAAAAAACACCCTCAGTACACTCAACTGGGATTTGAACACCAATCTCTCTGTCATCGGCAGGCTAGTCTACTACAAAAGTGATGCCTTAGACCATTCAACCACAGAAGTGGGTGGTTGTTTTGAGGTTTAATATAACATAGCATTATTATGATTTTGTTTCAAAGCAGCTGCTATTACCTGTAAGTTATTGGTCAAAGAAGGAAAAACAAACAATGCAATCGATTGTTATTTATATTTGTGTAGGTACTCATTTTAAAATTTTGAAAAAAAGGAGGGAGCCAAAATTATTATGTACACTTCGTCTACCATGAAAGGTAAAAATATTAACTTGGCTGATTACCAGGAACCGGATTTTGATGACATGGCATATGTTTTTTTGGTTCATCACATACAATGCTCATAAATACATAAACTCTGTTCATGATATCCTTGTTGTAGAAATGTATATTTTATGTATATTTTGCAATCTAAGATAATTCTTTCTTGGTTTGTGACTTTTTAGGCACTTTTGAGTAGTTTTAAGACATTAATGTTGGATAAGTATATTTATAAATATCAGATATTTTATAAATGTATACATGCTCAAATATAATTTTTTTCAACTCACATTTATTGAAATAAGAAGATAATGCAGGCAATTAACTTTGTACCCTATTTTGTTATATTATTGTAAAATACACATTCCTGGTGAAACTGCAACTAGGCTGTAGAAGGTTGCGTTTGGAGTGGGTAGCTATCACCTCTGAAGTATATATTTGTAGATCAATATTATATTTAGTAGAAAATAAGAGTTTAGTTGTTAAAAGCTTTTCATTGTATTCTACATTTTGTGAAGTCAATGTTTGATTTAGTCGTGTGCATTTATTACAAGTTTTTTGTTAATATTTTTAGGTCATTTTCTGAAAATTTAAAAGTCAATTTTTAGAATTTCTAGGTTATTTTTTGATCATTTTTGTGTCATTAAAATCTGAGCCATACTATGGTCCTATCTTTAAAACAACACAAAGGTGGAATAAATCCTTAGTTGTAGTTATATTAGTATTGTAACGGCTGGGCTGGTGCGTGACCTGAAGGTCCATGGGCTATTCACACGTCACCGTGTGAACCACGAGTTCTTTTAAGGATACTCGAGTGGTTTGCTGACTAGACACGAATGAAAACGCACACGGAATATTCATGGTTTTGATTACTAAAAATAAAACAACACATACAATGATTAAGATAAATTAAATTAACTACAACTAACAAGTCACTGAATTAAATAATAAGAGTAATAATTAAGTCTGTAAGTCAATAAGAGAATGAGAAGACATAACATGAAATTAAATTATACACACAAATTAATAACTATAAAACACACAATAACTATTCAAATATTTGAAACATTCACAAAAATGTTCACTATTAATGCAGTTCACAAGAAAAAACAATGGAAACGTCACCCACGTCTTTCACATGAGTCGCCACTTGTCCCCCTGCTACGTAAACGATGGATTCTCTGATACTCTCCCGAGTACGCCGACCCACACCCCGAACACGCTGGCCCGCATACTGGACATGCTGGCTCACTCACCGGACACGCTGACCACTTCCGGGCACGCTACCCTGGATGCGCCGGTCCACCCACTCGGCCAATCTCAACTAGGACTGAGGATCCTCTGGCTATCGTCGATCGTGTATATAAGAGGTCACAGTCAGAGTTTAGACATCTCAATGTCCAGAGGAAAGAAAGTGAACCCAGACTCTTCTATACACGCAACTTCTTTTTCAAGAAAGCCTTCCCCTCCCTACCCCACCATAAAACCCTTGGCAGGCAGGTTCGCCCAGATACCTGCTAGACAAGGATGGAGTGAGAGAAGAGGGAGGACAAATAAAAGTTGTGGGTGTAGAGGTCAGCACAATCGAGCACTGATCTTGCTGCAATATTTTAGGAACGTTTATGAAATCTACTATTTTTTAAAGTAAATTTGTTTTTAAATCATTCACGTTAAAAATTAGTTCTGGTCTATTCCTCGGTGAAACAAATGGTCACATCTGACAACCCCTACATATCCTTATTACTCACACTTATCATCAATGCCTTTTTCATAATCTCTAACACGGGCATTGTTTTCGAGGTTTTGACCAAGTAACTAGACTGAGGAATTTTCTGACTTTCACCAACAGTTCGATGTTTCCTTCTGCAGTGTGTAAATCATTATTTACCTTGCAAGTCATTCATGCAGGCAAATAAAATTTTGATAGTTCATTGATAAGCAAAGTTTGGGAGTAATTGATAAACACCATAGAAATACTTTCAGGTGTAAACAAAATGTATGGTACATAAACTCTTACGAGGCAATATCTGGTACGTTAACCCAATCCCCTCAACTTATTTTTTGCTTGTTACCTTTATTCAGACCCATTTCGATAGTACCAATGACACCCAAAATGGTCACACGAGCTCCTCAATACTGGCATATATTTGCAAGAGGCACAGCAAAAAATTAACAAAAAATAAAAAAAGATTACGATATTTTGATCGAAACATACTATATAACTAAGTATTTGGCTAAATTTAACCAAATTTAATAGTTTATATTCGCCACGCAAAGTTATGCTTTCTGACATAGGTAGGTTGTTTAGAGAAAGTGCGTCCACACTAACGCGGCGAGAGTATGGAAAAATCACAATGATAAATCATATTTTGAGAACCAGCTCTAATATAGCAGATTGAGATTGAAATCTTGATCTCCTTTTCACCAGAAATCCGGTCTATTGCGAGACTGACGCCTTAGATGTTGTGACTGCTAGTGCAATAATTATAGTATGTTAACTATATAGTCTGACTTAGATAGGAAGGAACTTTTTTATAGTCAAAAATGTTGATAATTTTTTCATATATACATATAATCAAATGATCTGCAACTGTCAGTTTTGATAGCTACTATCATTACCTATGAAATAATATTATTAATACAAATAAAATATAATGAATGTTGACTGAAAAAAAATTCTAAATATTTCTTCCTGCCGTAAAAAAATTATGGGTTGGAAGTGTTCCAGTTGTAGTCTGAGCTAACTGTACAAACAATGAATGAATGAATGAATGAAAAACTATTCAATGGGAGAAAACAAATATTTAACCTTTTTTTTAGATCAAGTTTCTTTCACAGGCATTGACAATAACTAAAGTTTTAGTGGGTTTAGATAAAAATGAAAATAGTAAAAAAGTTTGTGTCACATCCTTTTATCAAAATATAAATACTATCCTAATAAATAATGGAAGAGAAGGGATTTTTCATACGTGATATTTCACTGCAGTCACCGATGGGTTTGAGCTTCAATAAATAATAACTCCATGGTATCAGCCCGCCATCGAACCATACCGTCAGAGTGGACACCATCTGTTGGCGAAGATAGTGCAGACTACTGCTAAAATACGATGTCATGTATTCAATATGTGTGATTCAATATAATTCAATAAAATATTAATTGTATTTGACGACGGTTTAATGCAATTTGTTTCCTTTTATTGTAGTAACATTGATATAACTTCAGAGCTAACGTGTATCTTACCTGCTTCGGTGGCCGCATGGCCTAAGGTGCTACTCTCGTGCTATACTAAACTTCCTATGACGGGGAGATCGAGGTTTGAATTTCGGTGAGGTTTACTTAGGGTTTGTTTTACAAAATGGTTTTACACTCGCCCTCCACGCATATTCTGGTACACTTACTCTAAATATAACACTCCTAATCCCTAAAACCATTAGTGTAAGTCGTACATGAGTGTATAGCCATAACGGGTAGTAAGACGCGGTGGTAACTAACCCATTTATTTACATACTAATCTAGCCTAAACAACCAACACTACGTTAATAAAGGTTTAACCAGCTTCGGTGGCCGCGTGGTCTAACGCGCTACTCTCATGTTGGACTAGACTGCCAAAGACGGGGATATTGGGGATAGATCCCGATCAGGTGTACTGGGGTGGTTTTCTTCTCTACCCTTACGCAAATGCGGGTGCATTTCCTCTGAATTAAGAATTCCTAATCCCTAAACCATTAGTGTAATTAGTACATAGGCGTTTAACCCGAATGGTTAGTAAGACGTGGTACTAAAATTTTTTAAAAAAATATAAAGGTTTATTAAATAGATCTTAAAATTTGATTTCTTTAGCCATCTCCTGAAATGTCATTGAGAAAGCCTCGGCTTCTTTGCACCTTCAGTGACCTTAAGGCTTTTTTGGTTGTTTATTTTGTTCTCCACGTCACCCCCATCCATTCGGGTTACATGCATGTGAACTAATTACACTATTGATGAGATAGGTTGGACTTAGAGGATGTGTACCAACATTGGTGTGGAGGTAGAGTGGAAAACCACCCTGAGTACAGCCAACTGGGATTAAAGCCCAGATATTATCGGCACTCCAGTCTGTTGCAAGAGTGATACCTTGGACACATTTGACCACCTAAAGGGATGATAGGCGTGGTGAGCTACAAAAATATAGTTTCTTCTTAGTTACAATTCATTATCATGATTTGAGAAATGTAGCGTATACTTTCTAAACCGACTAATTACAATCAGCACACAACTTATAAACTAACTTAAATCTAGAACAGACACAAAATCCACTCTCCCGATCATAGCTTCATCGTTGGGAAAGAGAAAGATCCAGTTTGATAAATTATACATTTTAAGGCTATGCGGGAATCGAATCTGGGACTCTTGACTCAATAGACAGACACGCTACTGACTGAGCTAATGCTTTATTCCATTTTAGATTTAATCCTCCCCTAATAATCCCCCTGGATCTGAGCTCAGAATGCCAAGATTCCTACATTGGTCCCCTCGATCTGAGCTCAGAATGCCAGGATTCTTACATTGGTCCCCTCGATCTGAGCTCAGAATGCCAGGATTCCTACCTTGGTCACCTTGATCTGAGCTCAGAATTCCAGGATTCCTACCTTGGTCCCCTCGATCTGAGCTCAGAATTCCAGGATTCCTACCTTGGTCCCCTCGATCTGAACTCAGAATGCCAGGATTCCTACCTTGGTCACCTTGATCTGAGCTCAGAATGCCAGGATTCCTACCTTGGTCACCTTGATCTGAGCTCAGAATGCCAGGATTCCTACCTTGGTCCCCTTGATCTGAGCTCATAATGCCAGGATTCCTACCTTGGTCCCCTCGATCTGAGCTCAGAATGCCAGGATTCCTACCTTGGTCACCTTGATCTGAGCTTAGAATGCCAGGATTCCTACCTTGGTCCCCTCAAAGCACTGTTTCTACGTAAGCAAGTAATTGTAGATTATGTATTGAAATAATTTTTTATTTAAAATAACATAAATAGTATTGATCAAAAAAGGGTTGTGAAAAGTACTAAGTTTAAGCATGAAAACTGCTTCACTAAAAAAAAAAAAA